>CM042394.1:11410117-11425117 GCA_023634145.1 Thymallus thymallus | reverse complement strand
AAGTTCATTATTGATGACTAGAGCTGGATGGCTTCCACAAAATGTGAACAATATCAGAATAAAATGGGATTGATAGACTTAACTAAAAATGGGCAGATGTTTTAGTAAGTGGTGTCAGGTGAGGTCATGGGACGTTTCCAAGTGTCCCTAAATCTCTCCAAAGTGGCATATGTCTGTAAATTAGATAATTCCAGTGCTGTTACATATTTGCAATCCCTAAATGCTATTTGTTCAGTATTAAAACACAATTTCATTAGGGGTATCCAGGGTACATTCAAGTGTCCTTTCAACCTCTCCAAAGTGTCCGAAGTGGTAATTGCACTGTTTTTGCACACTGGATGTGGATAAAAGTTATTGTTCACTATGAAAACAAAATGTCTACAACACCAACCTCTCTCAAACATTGTGGTGGTGTCGGGGGACATACAGGGGATATGGATGCCTACAAGCGCGTAAGCAGGCAACATCATATTTTTGAATCGCAAAGATATAATCTTGCCATTAAGTCATACATCATCAGATAACATAGGCTTGATTTGTTCCTACCAACCTAAGGATTCATTTGATAACCCCCATGTAGCTGTAGTTCAAACACAGACCAAATCGAAGCTTACCTTGTAAGATGTTTGCTGTTTGGTGAAATAAACATTTTGACTCTCGGGGCTGGTGATCAATAATGGTAGGTCACAGACAGACAAATAAGATATCCTCATGATTTGTGGAGTCTCAGCTTTCGGTGTTTCCATGTATTCCGTGTTAATTTTGTTTATGCTTCACAACACTAACCGGAAGGTAGGTAGCAGCCATCTTGAAATGAGGTCATCGGTTCGGCCTGCCTATATAAATCTTTATGCCCATATATGGTAGTAAGCCATACCAAAGATTTGAAGGCACTGATCAATAGTCAAGATACTCAGCTTACCGCAGACACCCTGCATTTGCAGATAGGGGCTACCGTTCTCATACCAGATTGAATTAAATAAAACATTTCTAATAGGGTCCCCAAATATGGTCTTGCCGTAGATTTAAGTCAAAACAGTAACTCTGCCCATACCCATAACATGATGCAGCCACCACTAAGCTTGAAAACATGGAGAGTGATACTCGTTAAGTGCTGTATTGCATTTGCCCCAAACTTAACACTTTGTATTCAGGACAAAAAGTGAATTGCTTTGCCAAATTTTTTTCAGTATTACTTTAGTGCCTTGTTGCAAACAGGATGCACATTTTGAAATATTTTTTATTCTGTACAGGCTTCCTTCTTTTCACTCTGTCAATTAGGTTTGTATTGTGGAGTAACTACAATGTTGTTGATCTATCCTTTGTTTTCTCCCATCACAGCCATTCAACTCTGTAACTGTTTTAAAGTCACCATTGGCTTCATGTTGAAATCTCTGAGCGGTTTTCTTCCTCTCCGGCAACTGAGTTAGTATGCCTGTATCTTTGTAGTGACTGGGTGTATTGATACACCATCCAAAGTTTAATTAATAACTTCCCCATTCTCAAAGGGATATTCAATGTCTGTTTTTTTTTTACCCATCTACTAATAGGTGCCCTTCTTTGCAAGGCATTATAAAACCTCCCTGGTCTTTGTGTTGGAATCAGTGTTTGAAATTCACTGCTCGACTGAGGGACTTTACAGATAATTGTATGTGTGGGGTACAGAGATGTATGTGTGGGGTACAGAGATCTATGTGTAGGGTACAGAGTAACTAAAAAATCATGTTAAACACAGAGAACAACTTATTATGTGACTTGTTAAGCAAATTGTTACTCTTGAACTTATTTAGGCTTGCCATAACAAAGGGGTTGAAAACTTATTGAGTCAAGACATTTCAGCTTTTCATTTTTATAGTTTTATGGTGCTTAGGTCAGTGACACAGAATATCAATTTCATCCATTTTGTATTTAGGCTGTACCACAACACAATGTGGAAAACGTCAAGGGGTGTGAATACTTTCTGAAGGCACTGTATATGAAAAAAAAAAAACAACTAAAGACACACCAATTTACACCAATTTAAAAAATAAATACAACCAAAGAATGTGTGGGTGTGTTGAGTGTGTGTTAGAGTGTGTGTTAGAGAGAGAGAGAGTGTGTGTCTGTGTGTTTGCATCTACCAGTTTCAGTACATACACACAAAAAGTAGGTCACAAGGGAAAGAGGCGTTGTGCCGTGAGGTGTTGCTTTATTTGTTTTCTGAAACCAGGTTTCCTGTTCACTTGCACTACATGAGCTGGAAGGGAGTTCCATTCATTAATGGCTAAATATAATACTGTACTTTTCCTTAAGATGGTTCTGGACCTGGTCTGTTGGTGGCATGTCTGGTGGAGTGAGTATGTCTGTCAGAGATATATGTAAGTTCATTATACAGACAGTTTGGAATTTCTACACATTTATATTTCTTACAATTTTTTTTATTGATGCAGTCAATCTCTACTCTACTTTAAGTGCAAGATGTGCTGCTCTGTTATTGGCCAGCAGCAGCTTTTCTAGGTTCTTCTTTGCAGCAAATCACCGGGCAATAGTCAAGAATAGATCGAACTAGAGCCTGCAGGACCTGTTTGGTCGACAGCGGCGTTACCTCTCCCCATCTTTACAACAATTGAATCAACATATCTTGACCGTGACAATTTACAGTCTAAGGTGACACCAACAAGTTGAGTCTCCTCAACTTGCTCAACACCCACATCATTCACTACCAGATTCAGCTGAGGTCTAGAATTTAGGGAATGATTGTACCAAATACAATGCTTTAAGTTTTACATATGTTCAGGACTAGTTTCTTCCTAGCCACCCGTTCTAAAATGAACTGCAACCATTTGTTTAGGGTTGTAGTGATTTCACTAGCTGTTTATTTTTTAAAATTTGTATTTCACCTTTATTTAACCAGGTAGGTCAGTTGAGAACAAGCTCTCATTTACAACTGCGACCTGACCAAGACAAAGCAAAGCAGTGCGACAAAAACAACAACACAGAGTTACACATGGGAATAAACAAACGTACAGTCAATAACACAATAGAAAATCTACCTACAGTGTGTGCAAATGCAGTAAGATTAGCTGTGGTTGCTGACGTGTATAATATTGAATCATCAGTGTACATAGACACACAGGCTTTGTTTAAATTGGAACTGACAGCGTTTTAAAAAAACAGACAAATGTAACTAAAGCTGGGAATGTCAAATTCAATACAATCAAACTAGCAAGGACAATGATCAAAAGTCAGTCATAACGTGGCTATTATGCTAGCGTATCTATTTATTTAACAAGCTAAAAATACAGAGCTTAACTTTAGCTAGATAGTTAGCTAGCTGCTAGGGGGACGGCAATTAATTGGAGGAGTGGGTGAGTGACTTGAGATGCACATGTAATTTGGTTAGCTAGCAAGAAATGTGAATCGCTTTGCTAGCTAGCTTGCTATGCTGAATGACTGTTATCCAGTTAGCATATCTCTTGCGTTTGCAAATTCACTCTGGCCCGCTGAATATGACCAGTGGCCAATGAGGTGTTCTCTCATTTGTGTCTGGAAGTAGCTAGCTAGCAAGCTAGCCAACTTTAGCTAGTTAGCTTGGGTGCTTGGTTGGGACAACGCATGCATTGGCAGGCAAGCTGCAGAAGGACGAGCATGCTAACCGGACCTCAGACTGGGGCAAAGGTTCACCTTCCAACAGGACAACGACCCTAAGCACACAGCCAAGACAACGCAGGAGTAGTTTCGGGACAAGTCTCTGAATGCCCTTGAGTGGCCCAGCCAGAGCCCAGACTTGAACCCGATTGAACATCTCTAAAAATAACTGAAAATAGCTGTGTAGCGACGCTCCCCATCCATCCTGGCAGAGCTTGAGAGGATCTGCAAATACAGGCGTGCCAAGTTTGTAGCGTCATACCCAAGAAGACTTGAGGCTGTAATCGCTGCCACAGGTGCTTCAACAAAGTACTGAGTAAAGGGTCTGAATACTTATGTAAATGTTAAATGTCCGTTATTATTTAAAAATTTATTTTCGTTCAGTTTAGTCACATATTGTCTAAATTTAAAGTAAGTTTGCCAGTCAGATGTACAGCCAGACTTATTAGCCACTCCTTTTGCTTTATCTTTCTCAAACACAGAAGTGGGGAAGAGAATGAATGCGTGTTTGCGAGAGAGTATACACGTAGTGTTTGTGTGTGTGTGTGAGAGAGAGAGAGTGTGTGTGTTTGGTCATACCTGGGGTTCCTCCTTTTGTGTTTATGTATTCCTTGTGTTGTGGTTGCTTGTGAATGTGAAGTGTGTATCAATGAAAACATTGTTTGCATACAGTAGCACCTAGCCTGGGTGTGTATTTGCAAAGGGGTGTGTTGCTGTGGCAGCACGGCCATATGTTTGTTTGTTATTTTTCAATGAGGGGTTTGAATCAGTATTTCTCTCATCACTCTCTCCCTATCTTCTCTCTCCCTCGGTCTTGGTAAGTTCCCCCCCCCCCCCCCCCCCCCCCTCTCTCTCTCTCTCTCTCTCGCTTTTTGATCTTTCCATTTTCCCCCCTCTCTCTCACTCTCATTCTCTTTCCCTCCCTCTCCTCCATCTAAGGCAGTGTGAGGTTTTCCCCACCCAGGCAGAGAGAGCCAGGAGTGGGGGAGGGGAGACGAGGAGAGCGCTGGAGCTTGAATTATGGATTTTGAAAGATTTACCATTGCTGCTGGACTGCGGATGGTCAGATGGAGAGAGACCAAGAGAGTAAAGAGAGAGGGAGGGGGGGTTTCAGGGTAGAGAGGAAAGTTTGCACAGGTTCCAAAAAAAGAAAACAATTCCTTGCGAAAGAGTGAGAGAGAGAGAGACAGAGAGAGAGTGTGAGAGAGAGAGAGAGAGAGAGAGAGTGTGAGAGAGAGAGAGAGAGAGAGAGAGGGAGAGAGAGAGAGTGTGAGAGAGAGAGAGAGAGAGAGAGAGAGAGAGAGGAGGGTGGGAGAGGGAAGGCTTGGCTGACCAATTCCACACACCTGTTTTTCCACTACTTTGACTTTCTGTCTTTTATCTAGACGGCGCTGAAAACAAGCTGCCTGGGTCAGGTGGTGAATGTGAATTCTACAACATATGGCACGTTCTCAAAACACGGTTATCTTGAAGGAGGTTTTAAGAGACCAATAAAAACACGGTTATGAACAAACACGCACACACACACACACACACACACACACACACACACACACACACACACACACACACACACACACACACACACACACACACACACACACACACACACACACACACACACACACACACACACACACACACACACACACACACACACACACACACACACACACACAACCTGGATGAATAATTTGCCTCATGGGTGAAATTGTATTAATATTTTTCAGAATTTCAGAATTAATAAACATTATTATGTCAAACGGTTTTGTTATATTTCAGTCTTCTGTGATGTATATAAAGTGTAATACTGAGATGCAAACAAAACATTTGAAGACATTTGCCCATTATTCTTTAATAAAATTCTTCAAGCTCTGTCAAATTGGTTGTTGATCATCGCTAGACAACCATTTTCAGTTCTTGCCATAGATTTCCAAGTAAATTTAAGTCAAAACTGTAACTCGGCCTCTTAGGAACATTCACTGTATTCTTCGCAAGCAACTCCAGTGTAGATTTTGCCTTGTGTTTTAGGTTTCTGAAAGGTGAATTCATCTCCGTGTCCGGTGGAAAGCAGACCATACCAGGTTTTCCTCTAGGATTTTGCCTGTGCTTAGCTCCATTCCGTTTCTTTTTTATCCTGAAAAACTCCTCAGTCCTTAACGATTCCAAGCATACCCATAACATGATGCAGCCACCTCTAAGCTTGAAAATATGGAGAGTGATACTCGTTAATGTGCTGTATTGCATTTGCCCCAAACTTAACAATTTAAAAAAGTGAATTGCTTTGCCACATTTTTTTCAGTATTACTTTAGTGCCTTGTTGCAAACAGGATGATTTTGGAATATTTTTATTCTGTCCAGGCTTTCTTCTTTACACTCTGTCAATTAGGTTAGTATTGTAGAGTAACTACAATGTTGTTGGTCCATCCTCAGTTTTCTTCCGATCACAGCCATTAAACTCTGTAACTGTTTTAAAGTCACCATTGGCCTCATGGTGAAATCCCTGAGCGGTTTCCTTCCTCTCCGGCAACTGAGTTAGGAACGGCGCCTGTATCTTTGTAGTGACTGGGTGTATTGATACACCATCCAAAGTGTAATTAACAACTTCACCACAGTCAAAGGGATATCCATTGTCTGCTTTTATTATAATCTTTCTTTTTTTTACCCATCTACCAAAAGGTGCCCTTCGTTGCGAGGCGTTGGAAAACCTCCCTGGTCTTTGTGGTTGAATCTGTGTTTGAAAATCACTGCTCGACAGAAGGACCTTACATGTAAATGTATGTGTGGGATACAGAGATGAGGTAGTCATTTAAAAATCATGTTAAACACTATTATTGCACACAGAGTCCATGAAACGTATTATGTGACTTGTTAAGCAAATGTTCACTTCTGAACTTATTTAGGCTTGCCATAACAAAGGGATTGAATACTTATTGACTCAAGACATTTCAGCTTTTAATTTGTAATTTATTTTAAAAAATCTAAATTTATTCCATTTTAAATTCAGACTGTAACGCAACAAAATATGGAAAATGTCAAGGGGTTTGAATTCTTTCTGAAGGCACTGTAATTCCAATTGGTTGCACATATAGTGAGTCTTTCCACTTTGTCCTATTGATGTCATATTGATACATTAATGAGGTAAAAATATACAAAATGTAAAGTGTTCCGAAGTTACAAATTTGTATTTGTATCCAAATTGAAAGCAGACGCTTAGGTACGGGTTGGCCTGGGCCAGGCACAACCAATCAGATTGAGGAAAAAACAACAACAACAACAACAACAACAACATATACAGTATATACAGTATACTGTATATGTATATTTTGGGATTTTATGCTCTCTACTTGTCTGTACTCCAAACAGGACATTATTTGTCCGTTCTCATGGGATGGCTGGCCAAATAACTAACTGAAAGTCACATCCCCAAAACAACAACAGCTCATAATCCAGTGCCTTTATCACAGTCAACACCTATATTTGAGCTTTAATTAGTTTTAATAATGCAAAATGTTCTCTCAGCCTCATGGGAAAATGTGTATAATAGATTAGTAGATTAAATGTGTATAATAGATTAGTAGATTAAATGTGTATAATAGATTAGTAGATTAAATGTGTATAATAGATTAGTAGATTAAATGTGTATAATAGATTAGTAGATTAAATGTGTATAATAGATTAGTAGATTAAATGTGTATAATAGATTAGTAGATTAAATGTGTATAATAGATTAGCTATAATCTCTTCGCCCCATGGCAAAATTTGTAGAATTGCAGGAAGTTAGCCATTTTTGGGGGGAACCCACGCAAATGTCAATTTCTGCAGGCCCACCCACCAACGGATTTCTGGCTACGCTACTGATTGAAAGAGTGATTTGGTGCAGTGAACAAGTGACTTTGTGAATTTGTTTCTTGTACTCAGTCAATTGAAAATGTGATTAGAGTTTTGAAACATGAACTGTTTTGATGATACAGTATGTTTAGATTTTTGTGCTTAGATTTGTGAAAATGTTATCCGTTTTGTGTTTAGTTATCAGTTTTGAGCAGTTTGATTCAGTGATAGTTAATTGTATTGTTAACAAATGACAAGAAACCTATATCAAAAGTAAAGTGAAATATTGCATTTTGAAAAGCAGATACTTCGATTGAATATGTATTCAAATTGAAAGAGCGCTGAATTTGTTTGTTGTTGCGTAGAGTTTTAAAACATGCGCCATTTTGCTAATCTGTTTAGATGTGTGTGTGCTTAGAGTTGTGAAAATGTCCAAATGCTTTTGAAAATTTTTGAAAATACACCAAAGTGTATTTAATGTATTTAATGGTTGCGTCCCAAACAGCACCCTATTTCCTAGTGCACTACTTCTGAACAGAGTCCTATGGGCCCTGGTCAAAAGTAGTACATTATATGGGGAATAGGGTGCCATTTGGTACTCAAACCATGTATGTGTCAGGATGCTGGGAAAGAGATACAGGAGGACTGATACATGATGAATGTCATGACCAAAAGAGATACAGGAGGACTGATAAATTATGAATGTCATGACCAAAAGAGATACAGGAGGACTGATAAATTATGAATGTCATGACCAAAAGAGATACAGGAGGACTGATACATGATGAATGTCATGACCAAAAGAGATACAGGAGGACTGATAAATTATGAATGTCATGACCAAAAGAGATACAGGAGGACTGATACATGATGAATGTCATGACCAAAAGAGATACAGGAGGACTGATACATTATGAATGTCATGACCAAAAGAGATACAGGAGGACTGATACATGATGAATGTCATGACCAAAAGAGATACAGGAGAACTGATACATGATAATGTCATGACCAAAATAGATACAGGAGGACTGATACATGATGAATGTCATGACCAAAAGAGATACAGGAGGACTGATACATGATGAATGTCATGACCGAAAGAGGTAGAAAAGGGAAACGGGTGAGGAAGACGACCAGGAGGATACGGGAGGTAAAGAAGAGAGGGTTTAAAAGGAAAAAGGTGTGATGTCAGAGGGAACTGCACAGAGCTACGCTATTCCCCCTCTCCTCTCTCCGTCTGTCTTCCAGTCTCCTCTCTTCTCCTCCTACTCTCCTCCACCCATGGCCAGTGCTCAAGGCCCTGCAATACATCAGGGTGTCACCACCGCCACGCCCCAGGATGCTCTACTGTACTGCTGGGATCGACACACACACACACACTACACACACACACACACACACACACACACACACACACACACACACACACACACACACACACACACACACACACACACACACACACACACACACACACACACACACACACACACAGAGGTAGCAGTGTTGTTAGGTCAAATGATTACAATCAGTGCTGGGGAAGAGATATGTTTAAAAGCTATCAAATATATAATGAACTAATTAGACGTAGTTAATGGAAATAATGCATCAAATTAATGCTTTTCATCCGAGGGTGCCATAGTGCTTTACCATGTGTGAAGGGCATTCAACTGGTAGCTTCACACTTAAAGAGGCCATTTTCGTGTCTTTGCTTCCCCAATGGGAACGTGCCTTAGCCTATAAACGAGGAATATGTCAATTCACAGACGTGACTCCACTGAGGGATTACTCGTTATCTTCCACCTGAGTGCCAAACCTGAGGCCATCAAGGTTTAGCATGCCAGAACATTATGACTGTTCCAGGTCAGGCATTTCTATCTGAACTTAGAAATATAACGAATAGAGTGCCGTTTCTCTATGACAGAAAAAGTATTTCTGTTCTAGGTAACATATTTTCTATCGGAACGTTCGGTAACTTTGTGCATAGAAATATAATGAATAGAGTGGGAGATGTATGCACAGAGAGAACATGTCCAAAATGTAAACACGTCACTGTGTTACTGGTACACACGGTCATAGGACAAACAGTAATTGGAAGTTCCCACTCAGGTTCCACCCATGCAGGGGAACATGTGAGTCATCATCCCCCAGCTTACGACACCTTGGCCTGGATATCGTAGATATTGAAGTCCTTTACTAAGAATAAGCAGCCAAGAGGTTTTGACTTACAATCATTGCATTCTCAGAACCTCGTAGTTGAACAGTAACCTCTTGTCATCCATATCTATCAGTTTAGGTCATCTCTGGAATGGCTATAGAGCCCTGAAATTAATGGGTATGAGTGAATGTAGAGTTCAGTCAGTCATGGTAACTGAATCATAGTTATAGTAATGTAGTCCATTCATATTGTATGAGTTTATCTGGGCTGTGGTTGTGCCTGTGGAGCAGAGAACAGCACAACCACAGCTCCTCTCTGATACCCTTCAGACGCAGCCAGACGTGACAGCTCTAACCAGCCGAGAGGAGTGTGTGCGTGTGTGTGTGTGTGTGTGTGTGTGTGTGTGTGGAGGGGGTGGGGAGGTTCGAGTAGATCTCTGTTCCTTTAATAAGGGTATGTTCCTGGCTTTCTGAGAAACTCACACTGCTGGGGCGGACAGGTGTGTGTGCTTCAGCAGCATGACTACTTCCTCATTTTCTGGCCAAAGAATGTAATTCTAGCCTTCCCACCTTCCTCTCTCTCTCTCTCTCTCTCTCTCTCCATCTCTCTCCATCTCTCTCCATCTCTCTCCATCTCTCTCTCTCTCTCTCTCTCTCTCTCTCTCTCTCTCTCTCTCTCTCTCTCTCTCACTCTTCACTCCTCTAACAGACATGTCATCAAAAAGAGCCAAAAAGAAAGTGAGAGACAGATTCTTATCTAAATCAACGCAGCACGACCGATACTATGATAAAAGTCCACAGTGGTGACTGTTTTATCACAGGTTTTTTTCACCACTCCCCGGCCAAAGCTGTGAGCAAGGGGGGGGGGGGGGGGTTGTGAAGGAATCTGCTGACATTTGTTTGAGGCTACATTGGTTAAGAGATACCAAAGGCAAGGGAGTGATCTGAGAAGATATGTGGGAAGACAGGGGATATAGAGAGGTTATTGAAAATGCTTGAGATGGATTTTGTGTGTTTGGTGTTTGTTACTCTAGGAGAACAGAATGTTTCGATGCTCAGTGTGTGAAGACAGTTTGTGTGTGTGTGTGTGTGAAAACAGTGTGTGTGTGTGTGAAAACAGTGTGTGTGTGTGTGTGTGTGAAAACAGTGTGTGTGTTTTGTTCAGAGAGCAGCAGGTGTTTGGATCACAATGACACTGGAGATGGGCTTGTGGGTTGGTACATGTGCAACACACACACACACAACCACACACATTTAACTGGAAAAGCACTGGTCTACAGTAAGCTTCATTCATCTCCATCCATCCTCCCTCCCTCCCTCCCTCCCTCCCTGCCTCCCTCCCTCCCTCCCTCCCTCCCTCCCTCCCTCCCTCCCTCCCTGCCAGCGGGTGAGTCAGACAGGAGTGGTGAGTCACCTCATCCTCCAGGTCCAAGGCGACGAGCACCACGGACACACACACACACACACACACACACACACACACACACACACACACACACACACAAACACACTTCCGGTTACTGGAACAGAGCAAAATATTTTGGTTCCTCTCCCCCTCTCTCCCTCTCTCCCACTCTCCCTCCTCTCTCTGGGGTCGTGTGTGTAGTTAATTAAAGTTGGAAGGGGAGAGAAGAGAGAGGGAGAGGAGGAGATGGCCAGCTGCCACAGGCTGCATAATGCAGCTCAGCCTTGGACCGCACACAGTCCACCACAATCCCTTATAAACTAAACACAGAAACCACTTCATGACTCCAACACTGTCTATGTTATAAAACATGTGGAAGATTTGAAATGGATACAAACTGTATAGTGCTAACAAAGAAACCTCTTATTGAATGTGAAGGATAAGCACTGTATATTAAACATGAACGATTTTAAATTAACCGTATAACGCAAAACCCCAAGCTCTGGAATCCCATGTACAGAGATGTTTTTTATTAGATATAGAGAGATTCAATTCAGGTTTGGAAGTGTAAACAACACTGTATTTTATTGTGTTGCCGGGACAACAACCCCATCGTTTAATTCCTCTTCTGTATATATAAGACTGACGCGTCGTTCACCTCTGAAATGTTGATTTTGTAAACGCTTTCAAGATTTGACATTTATTTTGGTTTCACATATGGATATACAGTATATTGTATAGGCACAGATACAGTGCATTCGGAACGTATTCAGACCCCTTCCATTTTTCCACATTTTGTTACTATTCAGCCTTATTCTAATATTGATTAAATTAGATATTTTTTCTCATCACTCTACATACAATACCCCATAATGACAAAGTGAAAATAGGTTTTGCAAATCTATTTAAAAATAAAAAACTAAGATAACCTATTTACAAAAGTATTCAGACCGTTTGCTATGAGACTCGAAATTGAGCTGAGCTACATCCTGTTTCCATTGATCATTATTGAGATGCTTCTACAACTTGATTGGACTCCACCTGTGGTAGATTCTACTGATTGGACATTATTTGGAAAGGCACACACCTGTCTATATAAGGTCCCACAGTTGATAGTGCCTGTCAGAGCAAAAACCAAGCTATGAGGTCGAAAGATCTGGGGAAGGGTAAAAAAAATGTCTGCAGCATTCAAGGTCCCCAAGAACACCTCCAACACTCTTCCTAGAGATGGCCGCCCGGCCAAACTGAGCCATCGGGGGAGAAGGGCCTTGGTCAGGGAGCCGACCAAGAACCTGATGGTCACTCTGACAGAGCTCCAGAGTTCCTCTTTGGAGATGGAGATGGGAGATGGGAGAACGTTCCAGAAGTGCTGCAGAGATGGTTGTCCTTCTGGAACGTTCTCCCTTCTCCAAAGAGGAACTCTGACAGAGCTCCAGAGTTCCTCTTTGGAGATGGGAGAACGTTCCAGAAGGACAACCATCTCTGCAGCGCTTCACCAATCAGGCCTTTATGGTAGAGTGGCCAAACGGAAGCCTCTCATCAGTAAAAGGCACATGACAGCGCTCTTGGAGTTTCCCAAAAGGCACCTAAAGGACTCTCAGACCATGAGAAACAAGATTCTCGGGTCTGATGAAACCAAGATTGAACACTTTGGCCTGAATGCCAAGCATCACGTCTGGAGGAAGCCTGGCACCATCCTTAAGGTGAAGCATGGTGGTGGCAGCATCATGCTGTGGAGATGTTTTTCAGCAGTTGGAACTGGGAGACTAGTCAGGATCGAGGCAAAGATGAACAGAGCAAAGTAAAGAGAGATCCTTGATGAAAACCTGCTCCGGACCTCAGACTGGGGCAAAGGTTCACCTTCCAACAGGACAACGACCCTAAGCACGCAGCCAAAACAACACAGGAGTGGCTTCGGGACAAGTCTCTGAATGTCCTTGAGTGGCCCAGCCAGAGCCCAGACTTGAACCCGATTGAACATCTCTGAAGAGACCTGAAAATAACTGTGCAGCGACACTCTCCAATCCACCTGACATAGCTTGAGAGGATTTGCAGAGAAGAACGGAAGAACTTGTAGCTTCATACCCAAGAAGACTCAAGGTTGAATCGCTGCCCAAGGTGCTTCAACAAAGTACTGAGAAAGGGTCTGAATACTTACTGTATGTAAATATGATATTTCAGTTGTGGTTTTTAAAATAAATGTGCAAACATTTCTAAAAACCTGTTTTTGCTTGTCATTATGGGGTGTTGTGTGTAGATTGATGAGTGAAAAAAACTATTGAATCCATTTTAGAATAAGGCTGTAACGTAACAAAATGTGGAAAAAGTCAAGGGGTCTGATTGCTTTCCGAATGCACTGTATAGACAAGGTGCTATTTAGAACATAAAATGGTTATTCCACTGTCCCATAGGAGAACCCTTTGAAGAACCATTTTTGGCTCCAGGTAGAACCCTTTTGGGTTCCATGTAGAACCCTTTCCACAGAGAGTTCTACATGGAACTCAAAAGGGTTCTACCTGGAACCCCAAAAAATTCTACCTGGAACCAAAAAGAGTTATCCTATTAGGACAGCCAAAGAACCCTTTTGGAACCATTTTTCCTAAGAGTGTACCAATCCATATAAATACACTCTCACAAAAAAGTACGGAAAGGGATACAAAGGCTTTTTGTATACATAGACCACGTGCTGAGTATAGACGCCACACAGCGGTCCCCATATGAGAACCCTTTTTGGTTCCAGCTAAAACCGGTGGAAAGGGTTCTACATGGAACCCAAAACCGTTCTTCTTGGAACCAAAACGGTTCTCCCTGGAACCAACCATGGTTCTTCAAAAGGTTCTCCTACAGGGACCACCAAAGAACCATTTTAGGTTCTAGATAGCATTAACTGTCTCAGTAGGAGCTGATCATCATTGTTTTCAGTGTCTTATTCCTGTGGTCAAGTAAAGGGCTTTTAGCAATCAATTTAAATGGCCGCTTCTTGTGCTTCACCAGCCCTCAAAAGGTATCATTATGCAGCGTAGGATGCAAAGGTAGACGCAAACGTGTGCGTGTGTATATGTATTTATGTGTGTGTGTGTTTGTATGTGTGTGTATGTATGTGTGTGTACGTATGTATGTATGTGTATGTATGTGTGTGTTTGTATGTGTATGTATGTGTGTGTATGTATGTGTGTGTATGTATTTGTGTGTATGTATGTGTGTGTTTGTATGTATGTGTATGTATGTATGTGTATGTATGTATGTGTGTGTATGTATGTATGTATGTGTATGTATGTGTGTGTTTGTATGTGTGTGTATGTATGTGTGTGTATGTATGTGTGTGTATATATGTATGTGTGTGTTTGTATGTGTGTGTATGTATGTGTGTGTATGTATGTGTGTGTGTGTATGTATGTATGTATGTATGTATGTATGTATGTATGTATGTATGTATGTATGTATGTATGTATGTATGTATGTGTGTATGTGTGTGTATGTATGTGTGTGTTTGTATGTGTGTGTATGTATGTGTGTGTATGTATGTGTGTGTATGTATGTGTGTGTATGTATGTGTGTGTATGTATGTGTGTGTATGTATGTGTGTGTATGTATTTGTGTGTATGTATGTATGTGTGTGTATGTATGTATGTATGTATGTATGTATGTATGTATGTATGTGTATGTATGTGTGTGTTTGTATGTGTGTGTATGTATGTGTGTGTATGTATGTGTGTGTATGTATGTATGTGTGTGTTTGTATGTGTGTGTATGTATGTGTGTGTATGTATGTGTGTGTTTGTATGTGTGTGTATGTATGTGTGTGTATGTATGTGTGTATGTATGTGTGTGTTTGTATGTGTGTGTGTGTATGTGTGTGTTTGTATGTGTGTGTATGTGTGTGTATGTATGTATGTATGTATGTGTGTGTATGTATGTGTGTGTATATATTTGTGTGTTTGTATGTGTGTGTATGTATGTGTGTGTTTGTATGTATG
>CM042394.1:11395117-11402617 GCA_023634145.1 Thymallus thymallus | reverse complement strand
AAAATGAATTTTGATATAGATATACTCAAGAAATATTCATTTATATGATTAATTTATATGATTAATTTATATGATTCATTTATACGATTCATTTATATGATTCATTTATATGATTCATTTATACGATTCATTTTTATGTTTTATTTCATTTCTATGATTCATTTCTATGATTCATTTATACGATTCATTTATATGATTCATTTTTTTCTCAATCTACCAGGATAGCCTGTGTGTACAGTTTAGGAGAAAAACCCCCACACATAAATAGATTGAAGGAGAGAGAATGAATTCTGGCTATCCCTCACAGAGGTGGGAAATACCAGAGCCACAGATAGAGATATCTATGCACACAGTATACAGTTGAAGTTGGAAGTTTGTATACACATTTACCAAATACATTTAAACTCAGTTTTTCACAATTCCTGACATTTAATCCTAGTAAAAATTCCCTGTCTTAGGTCAGTTAGGATCACCACTTTATTTTAAGAATGTGAAATGTCAGAATAGTAGTAGAGAGAATGATCTTTTTCATTTATTTCTTTCATCACATTCCCAGTGGGTCAGAAGTTTACATACACTCAATTAGTATTTGGTAGCATTGCCTTTAAATTGTTTAACTTGGGTCAAACGTTTTGGGAAGCCTTCCACAAGCTTCCCACAATAAGTTGGGTGAATTTTGGCCCATTCCTCCTGACAGAACTGGTCAAACTGAGTCACGTTTGTAGGCCTCCTTGCTCGCACACGCTTTTTCAGTTCTGCCCACAAATTCTCTATAGGATTGAGGTCAGGGCTTTGTGACGGCCACTCCAATACCTTGACTTTGTTGTCATTATGCAATTTTTCCACCTTTGGAAGTATGCTTGGGGTCATTGTCCATTTGGAAGACCCAAGCTTTAACTTCCTGACTGATGTCTTGAGATGTTGCTTCAATATATCCACATAATTTTCCTTCCTCATGATGCCATCTATTTTGTGAAGTCCACCAGTCCCTCCTGCAGCAAAGCAACACCACAACATGATGCTGCCACCCCCGTGCTTCAAGGTTGGGATGGTGTTCTTCTGCAAGCCTCCCCCTTTTTCCTCCAAACATAACGATGGTTATTATGGCCAAACAGTTCTATTTTTGTTTCATCAGACCAGAGGACATTTCTCCAAAAAGTAAGATCTTTGTCCCCATGAGCAGTTGCAAACCGTAGTCTGGCTTTTTAATTGTGGTTTTGGAGCAGTGGCTTCTTCCTTGCTGAGCAGCCTTTCAGGTTATGTCGAGATAGGACTTAGATATAGATACTTTTGTACCTGTTTCCTCCAGCATCTTCACAAGGTTCTTTGCTGTTGTTCTGGGACTGATTTGCACTTTTCACACCAAAGTACGTTCATCTCTAGGAGACAGAACGCATCTCCTTTCTGAGCAGTATGACGGCTGCGTGGTCCCATGGTGTTTATACTTGCGTACTATTGTTTGTACAGATGAACGTGGTACCTTCAGGCGTTTGGAAATTGCTCCCAATGATGAACCAGACTTGTGGAGGTCTACAATTTATTTTCTGAGGTCTTGGCTGATTTCTTTTGATTTTCCCATGAGGTCTAGCAAAGAGGCACTGAGTTTGAAGGTAGGCCTTGAAATACATCCACAGGTACACCTCCAATTGATTCAGATGATGTCAGTTAGCCAATCAGAAGCTTATAAAGCCATGACATCATTTTCTGGAATTTTCCAAGCTGTTTAAAGACATGGTCAACTTAGTGTATGTAAACTTCTGACCCACTGGAATTGTGATATATTGAATTCTAAGTGAGATAATTTCTGTAAAGAATTGTTGGAAGAATGACTTGTGTCATGCACAAAGTAGATGTCCTAACCGACTTGCCAAAACTATAGTTTGTTAACATGAAATCTGTGGAGTGGTTGAAAAATGAGTTTTAATGACATCAACCTAAGTGTATGTAAACTTCTGACTTCAACTGTATATGACCATGGGAAATAGTGAGTCCGGGCCACTACTGTACGCCACAACAATATGAATTCCAGGACGATGGCATTCACTGTGTAGATGCCACCGCACATATGGAAAGGCCAGCACAACACAAGCCAGTGTTGACATGGTAAACATGTTTGTTGTTGTCTACTGTTGTTTGTCTACTGTTGTTTGTCTACTGTGTAACTGTGTAACTCTGTGTTGTTTTTGTCGCACTGCTTTGCTTTGTCTTGGCCAGGTCGCAGTTGCAAATGAGAACTTGTTCTCAACTGACCTATCTGGTTAAATAATGGTGAAATAAAAAAAATAAAAAAAATTATTAGCACCCTCACATCCTGCAAACACACACACACACACACAAACGCAGACTGTGTGCACAGACGCACGCACACACACAGCTGTGTCATGAACCGGTTTTGGTGTGTGTGCGTGTGTGTATACTGTATAAATATGTGTGTGCTAGGTGAGTGTTCACTTGGTGATGAGAGAGAGTGAAGGCCTCCCATGGTCTTGACTGGTGACAGCAGGTTTCCACATGGTTTCACCTCGTCCTTTCAGAGGCAAGCAGACAGAAGACTAAAGGCAGCTAGCGCTGACAGAAACAAAGCCCCAACAACCACAGGATTGTTTGGCTGCTGTCAACAGACCCAGTGTTTCAGATGCTGAGCGCTTGGTTAACCCTGTCTCTGCCGTACTGGAGGAGAGAGAAGCATTCGCTGTGTGTGTGTGGAGGGTTGGCTTTGGTCAAGGCTAGAGATTCACATAGTAGCATAGGGAATATACGAAGACTAGTGTGTCTTTGTGACAAAGTGACAATGGGACAGACCATTAGACTGAGCTACAAACACACACACACACACACACACACAGACGCACAACACCCCATCTTACACACACACACACACACACACACACACACACACACACACACACACACACTCCTCCGCTAGACTAAAGGCGATTGAGTGAGTGAGTGGCACGTGTGCCCATGCCTGGCATCAGCCCTGGTGGGTAGTGGGTTGTAAGTACAGGGCTTGCATGGCTGGCATCCTCCCTCAGTCCTGTGGCATGCTATCCTGGCAGTGCCAACCAAAGCTGCTGTTACAAACACCTCACATTAGGGGAATTACGCTTTTATGTGTAAAGCAAGGAACATTAGCAGAACAGAAACGACAGAATGTTGTTTCCTTCACAACGAGAGGTAATCCTTCTCTCTCTACCCCTTCAGGGTTCGTCACAACAGCACAAGTACACACTGTGGCGATTTGGAGGGGGACAGTTAGCGTACACAACCAAATGGAGGCCATTATCCGCAGAACACAATGGGAATGTGTCCCAAATGCCTCCCTATATACAGTAGTGCACTGCCTTTGACCAGAGCTCTATAAGCCCTGGTCAAAAGTAGTGTATAGGGTGCCATTGGGGACGTAGACAATCTAACTGTAACAATCTGTGGTTCCAAAACAACCACAGGGCAGGATTATAAGATACAGACAGTGACTTCAGGAGAGGATGTTCGCCAAGTGTGTGTGTTATCATGGCTTGCAATACGTAGCTAATATGAGCCACTGGGTAAGAAGAATGGAAAGACGCAGATGAACAGAACAATTGACTTGTGAGGCTGTTGTACACGATGCACACACACACACACACACATGTATCCATGTACATGCACACGTCCACACACACACTGCGAGAGGGATTCTCACACCGTAGTTGAGAGCGAAAAGGACCTGCTGCCCTTTAAATGCAATTTCCTGAAACAAGACACATGGATCGAATTGGGGATGTTTTTTTCCTTCCACCACTAGGCTATTACTGCATGGAGTGCTTTGTCAAAATCCCAGCCAATCTCACCAGGCTTTCTGGCGGACATCGCACATCCAGCGTGTTTTTGGGGGGAGGTGTTTTTGTCTGCTAGTGGAGAGGGGGAGGAGGAGCGAGGGAGTGAGGGATTGAAGATAGAAAGGCTGAGGAAGGTGAGGAGGAAAAGATGAGGGGAGAGAGAGAGAGAAAGACATAAAAAGAGAGAATCAGGCAGATGGGTAGAGGGAGGGTACAGATGGGTAGAGGGAGGGTACAGATGGGTAGAGGGAGGGTACAGATGAGTAGAGGGAGGGTACAGATGGGTAGAGGGAGGGTACATATGGGTAGAGGGAGGGTACAGATGGGTAGAGGGAGGGTACAGATGGGTAGAGGGAGGGTACAGATGGGTAGAGGCAGGGTACAGATGAGTAGAGGGAGGGTACAGATGGGGTAGAGGGAGGGTACAGATGGGTAGAGGGAGGGTACAGATGGGTAGAGAGAGGGTACAGATGGGTAGAGGGAGGGTACAGATGAGTAGAGGGAGGGTACAGATGGGTAGAGCGAGGGTACAGATGGGTAGAGGGAGGGTACAGATGGGTAGAGGGAGGGTACAGATGAGTAGAGGGAGGGTACAGATGGGTAGAGGGAGGGTACATATGGGTAGAGGGAGGGTACAGATGGGTGGAGGGAGGGTACAGATGGGTAGAGGGAGGGTACAGATGAGTAGAGTGAGGGTACAGATGGGTAGAGAGAGGGTACAGATGAGTAGAGTGAGGGTACAGATGGGTAGAGGGAGGGTACAGATGGGTAGAGGGAGGGTACAGATGAGTAGAGTGAGGGTACAGATGGGTAGAGAGAGGGTACAGATGGGTAGAGGGAGGGTACAGATGGGGTAGAGGGAGGGTACAGATGTGGTAGAGGGAGGGTACAGATGGGGTAGAGGGAGGGTACAGATGGGGTAGAGGGAGGGTACAGATGGGGTAGAGGGAGGGTACAGATGGGTAGAAGGAGGGTACAGATGGGAAGAGGGAGGGTACAGATGGGTAGAGGGAGGGTACAGAGTCTCCTCTGCTCATCCCTAAACAGTTGGCCAGGGTTGGCAATGGGCCTGCAGACACGTGTTTATATCCTGGTCTCTCTCTCGCTCTCTCCTTCCCTCTCTCTCTCTCTCTCTCTCTCTCTCACTCTCTCTCTCTCTCTCTCCTTCTCTTCCTCTCTCTCTCTCTCTCTCTCTCTCTCTACTATCTCTCTCCTTCTCTCTCTCTCTCTCTCTCTCTCTCGATTCAAATTAAAAGTATTTATTGGTATGGAGACCACATACATTGCCAAAGAAAGCCCACCCCCCTCTCTCCTTCCATGCCCAGCTGTGTCTGGGACTTGGTAGGGGAGAGACTGCCTGCTCTATCTCTGTGAAGTCGGTCAGGGTCCCCGACTGTGCTAACCCTTCCCTGGGGGATCTTCCCCTCCAAAGCCCCAGCAGGAGGGGGATGAGAGCGGACCATCATGGAGCAGACTCCCCCTGCTGTTTCCTCTTGCTCCACAGCCTGAGATCCACAGCAGAGGGAAAAAGAAAGATACCTTCCCAACACACAGACAGACACAGACACACCTCCCAGTACCGTACAGCACATTCAACAAAGACACTCCAACAGACCTTGTAAAAAATTGCTATTCTGCACTGACCATAGTGGGAATCTAATTCAATTGCAAAATTGGAGTTCCTTGAACTGGAATTGGCATGACATTCAACAGACATTCAGGTGGGGCTGAGGGGGAAAGGATAAGGCCACATCTGGATAAGGGCAGTGTGGTGCACTGTATTGCAGTGTGAGGTCTGCTTTGCTGGATATCTGTCTGTGTCAGGGCTAATTTAAGGCTTAATGGGTTGTTTCCACTCAGACAAGCCCAGCTGGCCCTCATCGTGTCTGGCTATGGCCTCACCAGAGTGCCGCCCCTCCTTCCTCCTCCACAACCATGGAAGATCTAAGGTAGACGTCTGAGGTAACGTGCTCAAGCTCTCTCTCTCTCTCTCTCTCTCTCTCTCTCTCTCTCTCTCTCTCTCTCTCTCCTCTTTATGCTCAGGGAGTGTTCTTGATTACCCACCAAGTAAATATGATCAATGCCTACTTAAATATGACCCAATAAGGAACTAGTGACGAGTATCCAGTGGGTCATGTATGTTGTGAAGTGCGGAAGGGATTATAGACACTCTCTTTCAACTGCAGGGTTCACTTAAGCTCTGGTGTAATTAACGCTTGACTTTACCTCCATGCCCTCAGGAACTGTCAAGAAGGAGTCTATAAACCTATGTGGAAATGTCACAGAGAATCACCTCACAGTTCATAATATGGACAGAAAATGTTAAGGGTTAAAAAAAATGGCCATTGTTGTTAATAATTACTTTAGAAATGGATTATCATTTTGACTTGTGATGACACCAAGGTTACATGCCACATCATAAACTCAGGCTTATTCATAATAAGTCTGTGTCACATAAATCGTTTGGAAACATCTAAATATGATGATCTAAATAAATAGGTTTTAAACATATGCACACTGAATTGCTGTTTTATGAAAACATTTCCAGGATTATCATCAGGTTATCATCTTTCATCATGAAGGTTAAACATGTGAAGAATTATTTACACAAAGGACAAAGGCGGGTTAGTTTGAATGCTTTGAATACTGTTGATGAGAGGAAAAAAGTTTCCCTTGAATGTAAAGCAGGCTGAATCACCTGTTCCCTCAAGCACTCTCCTTCAGGCAGAATCACCTGTTCCCTCAAGCACTCTCCTGCTCCCGCCAAGGACAAGCACAAACGCTTTTGTTTACCTGTAGGTGCTCTAAATATAGGTCTACACTTGCGTCACCAGTTTCTGGGAAACGTAGTTCTATGTAGGCTAGACACACACCACCGGGATTATCTTACAATAGACTACTTATCGATTCCAGTAGCCAAAGCTTTAATTGCAAAAGTTGATCAACTCCAACCCTAGACTGTTTGGTAGTCAAATGTTAGTTTGCTTTAGTTTAGAGATATCCTACACGAGTCACCTCTTTCTTGGGAACATACACACACACACAAACACACACACACATAAGGGAATATGTTAAGCCACAACACTCAACAATTTCATTGAAAATGATAAAGCGTTGCTAATGTTGATCGTAGGCTAATTGGTAGTCCTACGTTATTAGTTCTCAACCCAATACATTAAACATTCAGGACAAAACCTCACTGTTAAATGTCTTATTTATTTGTATCTGTCCTATCTTTACCATAGTTCATAAACCAAGAGAGGGTTTAGAAATAGCGATACATGCACTCACGCTAGATTTTAAAATCGTGCATTTCAGCGTATTGCCCTACCCTACAGATTCCATGTATATAGACCACGGAATGGTGGTTAAATCAAATGTTGGCCTACAGTATAATGTTAATAATTATGTTGGATTCTACTGCTTGAAATTAAATAGTTCCCAGTTCAATTCAAATTAAGGTTCGATTCCAATCAAGATGCAATCAGCCACGTGCCATAATTAAGTCTGCTAAATGACTAAATCCTTAACAAAAAATTAAGTTAAACATTCCAGGTTAATGTGTGAATAGGCCTAGGCTAATAAAGCCTGAATAATGCCTGTCTTCATCAACCAAACTGAGCCAATTACTAATTGTATTCCAGATCCAAAAAAATAAGTATTGTTGGTTTAAAGTTGG
>CM042394.1:11302617-11390117 GCA_023634145.1 Thymallus thymallus | reverse complement strand
GTTTTCTTCAGTAGAGTATTTTCAATATAGAGCTATTAGCAGAACTATGTTGGTTGATTTTGTGGTCTCAAACCAGTGACATTCTCCATCAAGAAAATGTAGTTATTGAAAGAGGTAGGAATGTTCCTCCCTTGTCATATAATTGCTACATTTACTATCAATATAGCATAAAAAAATTGTTTTCCAGATAGTATTTTGGCGATTCTTATTCACGATGCGAATATTGAGTCACGATGCGAATATTGAGTCGTGATTGAGACAACCTGATTCAATTTGGGTCCAGAGGCAAAACCAGTTGAGAAACACTGGGGTAGAGGAACAAAGACACATTGAACAGAGAGAGAGAGCTGTGATCTATACAGCGCATGTACAGATGTAGGATCTTAATTTGAGCCAGTTTGCTACAGCAGAAACATAATACTGCAACAACAGGAAATGTGAATTATTATGTGGATTATGATTAAGGGACATTTTGTAGGGGTTGATCCATTTTTCATAAGGGAAAGTGGAACTTACCAACTTCAGAAGCCTTTTTAAACCTCAAATAAACAACAAGGTTTATTTTTTATTTTATTTGTTTTATTTCACCTTTATTTAACCAGGTAGGTCAGTTGAGAACAAGTTCTCATTTACAACTGCGACCTAGCCAAGACAAAGCATAGCAGTGCGACAAAAAACAACACAGAGTTACACATGGGAAATAAACAAACGTACAGTCAAGTTAGCTTGATCACTCCTGCAACAGGGTGATCCAATTAAGATCCTACATCTGTACAGACACTCACAGGGACATGTTGGCATCCACACACACAAACACACACACACACACACACACACACACACACACACATACACATACACACACACACATAGAAGTATGTGTGTACACAACCACACTAATGCCCACAAGCCCGCTCGCACACACACACACTCTTTCAGTCCAAAACAGAGACACTGATACACACTTACACACACATTCTTCATTCCTCCCATATGAAGACAACCCCCCCCCCCCCCCCCCCCAAAAAAAAAATAGAAAGAAGAAGTTGATAGCATACATCCGTTAATATCAGCCCTCGAGCCACGCCGTGCCCCAGCCTCCCTTCAAATGTACCCCCTGGCGTTATCATATTCTGTCAATTCTGTCAATCACGGATTGAGCCAGTCTTCTGTATTTCTCAGGAAAATGGCACGTTATTCCCTATGTAGTGCACTTCTTTTGGCCAGAGCCCTATGGGAAAAGTAGTGCACTACATAGGGAACAGGGTGCCATTTGGATGCAACCAATGACTTATAATGGAGCTGCCAGAGCCTGTTGGGTAATGGAGGTCATTTAGAAACGTGGCACATTATTAGACAGGGGCTTAGGTTACGTTTTAGCTGCAATTTGGGGATATTTAGCTCCCCCCTCATACTTCCTCCTCTGGAGTGGCACTGAAACAGGCCCCCGAGACTACGGATTTAGAAAATTGTCTTTTCCCTGCATGGGTCCTGATCTTGGGGGGAAATGGGGGCTTGGTGCGCATAGATTGATTTGATCTTGCTGGGTAATGTGTGCTGCCATGCTCTAACTCTCCCCCCCCCCCCCCTCTCTCTCTCTCTCTCGCTCTCTCTCTTTCTCTCTCGCTCTCTCTTCTCTCTCCCTCATCCCATTCTGCTTTTTAATAGGAAAGGGAAAGTAATTAACTGCTAGTTAAAATTCTTTAATATCCCCAGATGGATTTTCATGGTGTCTTCTCTGGACTGCATCAGAGGAGGAGCGGTCAAAGCATGTTGCGTCCTCTACTGTCAGACAAAATGGCACCGCAAAATTGCCAGAAAGACACTGCTTTGTCGCGGACAGTGGGTCTTAAAGAAAATGGTCTAAAAATCAATGCTGTATCCCCATGTTACACAATCGCTCAATAATGAAGGACAATAACAGTAAATGACGGGAAACCCTTTGCATGTATATTTGAACATTTCAGTTAACATGAAGCATACATCATCAGTGTTATCATGAATTCCCGTCCACTTCAGGTAGAGCAGCAGCAACTGCAGCAGTCTGACTTTGAACATCCTGCTACATCCTGCTACTTCCTGTTCCCCACCGCACTGTGGTACAGCTTCCTCTGCTACACCTACTGAAAGGGTACTCAAACTATTTTAGACAGTCTGTCAATTCTGCCAGACCTCCATATATCAAATGTCTCGTTGCTGTGAGTTGGGCTGTTGCGTTGATCGTATTACAGCCACACCGGAGTCATGAAGGAAGTCAAATTCAACGTGACCGTTTAGTCACGGTAACTAGGCTTCTCCAAGCTCTGATGCTGCTGGTCATTAGTAGCCTACCAAACCTGCTAACTGCCTGGTACTCAGCACTCTATTGTCCCTCTAATCACTCTGACATCAATGCAAATTTAATTGAAAATCTAAACAAACACTTCATGAGAGCCCATGAGCTCATGTTGTGCAACATTTCTGTAGGCTATGCAATAACGGGAGAAAACAGAGTGATGGCCTCTACTAAAAAGAGGAGGATCCTATCAGCTTTCTATAGGCTAGGCCTACTATATTTATTTCTCAACTTTCCTAATATTAAGCACATTGCTTCTCTTTACAACAGGAGTAGAGCCTACCTGGCTGGCATAAAAATGAACCACAGGAAAAGCGTCCTCCATTTAAGTGCATAGAATACATGTATTTTTTCCCGCTACCCCTGTTTCGAGACATGTGTATGATAATTGTCCATTCTAAATCAAAACAAATTTCAAACATATATTATTTAGTATATGTAAAGACAAGATTAAATCAAGAATATGGGTGACAATATTAGCCTATCACTGGTGAATTATATATTATCTCTTGTGAATGAAGCCCAGAATAAGAAACTGTCTTTTTTTTGCGACTTTGTCTAATCATAGAATGTTTGGGGAAGATAATGTTCACCATAAAAATGCACCTTTATAATAAAAGCATTAGATGCATAATCGCATTTGCGGTCACTTTTGATAATGGTGTTTTCACGATAATGGAACATTCGTGCTTATAGCCTACTGCCATGTGTGCATTGCTGTGCTTATAATATGAAGAAATAGCTTTATCAACATTTTAGGTTAAACGTTCTGATCTGTTGCGTCAGCCACATTGCGTAACATGCTAGTCGTTGTATTCATTTGGGATCTATTGCACCCGACAACTGTCCCAGACTATGTTTGGAATATTTATTTATTGCACAGAATAGAATCGTTAGACTTTTCTACTATGGGGGAAAGTAGATTGACAAAGGCTAGTGTTTATGCTGTTCATTAGACCTACTCATCTTATTGGCTGATAAAAAGACAGTTCTTCCAATATCTTCAACATGCGTCCCTGATGTGTCTGTCTTCACTTGCAGAGCTCATGCCTTTCATGCAACTTTTTTCAAATAATCATTACAGTCTCATCTTGCAGCCTTACAATGTATTAAAAATCAAAGCATATAGTCCAACATTTGTAGAACAAAATTAAGCATATAGGAGTACCTATTTATTTGTTAACCGCTCAACACAGAATACCTACATGTGTGCACTCCCTCAAATCGTTTAGAGAAAATATTTATACACATATTAATTGTATTCTTCATACTATAAAATAATTCTAAGCAAATCTTGTCTGCTAAATGAACTAGTGTAGCCCACAGCCACAGGCATAGCCACATCAGGACCTAACATATTAGACTACATTTTCTTCATATCATGCTTCTTTAGACCTGTCTAAAATAAATAATGGATTTATTGTGAAGGTGTAGGCTATATTACATGGATTTATTAGACTTTTTAAAATGTAGATGTTCCAAAGGTCTGCATCAGTGGATTGTAGTCTATGTGTGGAAGCCAGGATATGCTAAATGTGTTCATGTTAATTAAGGGTCAATTACCGTGAGACCGACAATTATTTGCTTGACACTCGTCGGCTGACAAAATTTCGTGACGGCCACAGCCTTAGCTGTGAGGTTTTAGGAGAGAACACAATTTGTGCGTCCCAAATGGCACCCTATTTCCTATATAGTGCACTACTTCTGACCAGGGCCCCTGCACTACTTCTGACCAGGGCCCCTGCACTACTTCTGACCAGGGCCCCTGCACTACTTCTGACCAGGGCCCATAGGGCTAGTAGTGCATTATATAGGGAATAGGGTGCCATTTGGGAGGCAGACAATGTGCCTCCTGCTGTGGGCTGGCTGTGAATAGAAATGCATTAATTTCCTTTTCCTGCTAATCCCCAATCCCCTTGAGATCCCCATAGAGAGCTAATGAATACAAACTGAAATCTGATTCACTGAACCAGTGTTCTGTATGGTACTGTTCCCCGCGATATCGCGTTTCCCCTGCATGCTTCAGATTCATCACGGCAGCTCGGTCTTTATTGTTTAATTGTTGGTCAAGAGTATAAAGTGTCTCCTCTGCTTTTTCCTTCCGGTGAAATGGGAAAAAGGACCACAAGAACTAATGCAGAGACACACACACACACACACACACACACACACACACACACACACACAAAATGCACCCCATCAAAGGTTAAATAAATCTCATTATGAAAGACTGTGGTTATGGAACTCAGTTAGTGTGTGTCTGTGTGTGTACTTTTATGTAATCATGTAATTGAAGTATACACTGTCTAGTTACCTCATCATATCCCTTACCATTACCTACTGGAGCAAGCAGCATATTCTACTACTGTATTTGAATGACAACATGGTATCATTTATCAAGGCCTGTTGTGTTTTAGTACAAGGAACAGATGCTCTCTCAAAAACAAATCTCTTCTCTCTCTATAGTTACTCTCTGATAGACAGAGGGGTGTCGAAATGCTGACCTGATGTATATAGTTACTAAACATGTTACCAAACCGTTACCAAACATTCCCAATTACGCAAAGGGTGAAACACAAGACAGGTGTTTGACAAAGGATGAGAACAGAATGGTATACACACCGTTTATTTGTCTAGACCAGGGGTGTAAAAGTAATTTTGTCCCGCGGGCCACATTCGGTCTTCACCGAGGTCTGGAGGGCCGTACTGTAAATGTGTTATATTTCCTCACTGTAAAAATTAGCAGAGATTCCCATATCCATTGCTTTTGGAATTTCCAATGCTCCCTGACTGTCTACCATTTGTTTTGATGACTATTAGCAAGCTAGACAGAGTGAAGAGACTGTAAATGTAGGTCCATTATAACTTTTAAACAGTTTCGATTTGTTTTTTTGTAATTTCAATTGAGATCGTTTTTCAAGAATATATATTTTTTGAATATATATACAGCGGGTGAAATAAGTATTGAACACGTCACCATTTTTCTCAGTAAATATATTTCCAAAGGTGCTATTGACATGACATTTTCACCAGATGTTGGTAACAACCCAAGTAATCCATACATACAAAGAAACCAAAACAAATAAGTTCAGAAATTAAGTTATGTGTAATAATGTGAAATGACACAGGGAAAAAGTATTGAACACATGAAGAAAGGGAGGTTAAAAAATGCATGGAAAGCCAAGACAACAGCTGAAAACTATCAGTAATTAAAAAGCAATCCAGCCCCCTGTCAGTGCAAATTAATATCAGCTGGTTCAGTCCCAACTGATGGCCTACAAAAGGTCTCATTGCCATGGTGTCACACAAGACACATCTCATGATGGGTAAAAACAAAGAGCTGTCTCAAGACATTCGCAACCTAATTGTTGCAAAACATAATGATGGCATTGGTTATAGGCACATTTCTAAGCTTCTGAATGTTCCAGTGAGCACTGTTGGGGCCATAATACGGAAGTGGAAAGACAATAATTTCACCATAAATTTGCCTCGACCAGGTGCTCCTCGCAAGATTTCTGACAGAGGAGTGAAAAGAATAATCAGAAGAGTTGTCCAAGAGCCAAGGACCACTTGTGGAGAGCTTCAAAAATACCTGCAATTAGCAGGTACTGTTGTCTCAAAGAAAACAGTAAGTAATGCACTCCACCGCCATGGCCTGTATGCACGCTCACCACGCAAGACTCCATTGCTGAAAAAAAAGCATGTTGAAGCTCGTTTAAAGTTTGCTGCACAACATTTGGAAAAGCCAGTGAAATACTGGGAGAATATAGTGTGGTCAGATGAGAGCAAAATTGAACTGTTTGGATGTCATAATACACACGATGTTTGGAGGAGAAATGGCACTGCACATCACCCTAAAAACACCAAACAAACAGTGAAGTTTGGAGGTGGGAACATCATGGTGTGGGGCTGCTTTTCAGCAAATGGTACTGGCAAACTTCACATAATTGAAGGAAGGATGAATGGGCAAATTTACGAGGAGCACCTGGTCGAGGCAAATTTATGGTGAAATGATTGTCTTTCCACTTCCGTATTATGGCCCCAACAGTGCTCACTGGAACATTCAGAAGCTTAGAAATGCGCCTATAACCAATGCCATCATTATGTTTTGCAACAATTAGGTTGCGAATGTCTTGAGACAGCTCTTTGTTTTTACCCATCATGAGATGTGTCTTGTGTGACACCATGGCAATGAGACCTTTTGTAGGCCATCAGTTGGGACTGAACCAGCTGATAATAATTTGCACTGACAGGGGGCTGGATTGCTTTTTAATTACTGATAGTTTTCAGCTGTTGTCTTGGCTTTCCATGCCTTTTTGAACCTCCCTTTCTTCATGTGTTCAATACTTTTTCCCTGTGTCATTTCACATTATTACACATAACTTAATTTCTGAACTTATTTGTTTTGGTTTCTTTGTATGTATGGACTACTTGGGTTGTTACCAACATCTGGTGAAAATTGCATGTCAATAGCACCTTTGGAAATATATTTACTGAGAAAAATGGTGACGTGTTCAATACTTATTTCACCCGCTGTATACAGTGCCTTCGGAAAGTATTAAGACCCCTTGACTTTTTCCACATTTTGTTACATTACAGCCTATTCTATAATGGATTAAATAAAACAAGACATTTTTGGAAATGTATTAAAAAAGAAAAAATGAAATATCTTATTTACATAAGTATTCAGACCCTTTGCTATGTGACTCGAAATTGAGCTCAGGTGAATCCTGTTCCATCACCCTTCAGATGTTTCTACAACTTGATTGGAGTCCACCAATTCAATTGATTGGACATGATTTGGAAAGGCATACACCTGTCTATATAAGGTCCCACAGTTGACAGTGCATGTCAGAGCAAAATTCAAGCCATGAGGTTGAAGGGATTGTCGGTAGAGCTCCGAGACAGGATTGTGTCAAGACACAGATCTTGGGAAGGGTACCAAAAAATGTCTGCAGCATTGAAGTTCCCCAAGAACACAGTGGCCTCCATCATTCTTAAATGGAAGAAGTTTGGACCCACCAAGACTCTTCCTAGAGATGGCCGCCCGACCAAACTGAGCAATCAGGTCACTCTGACAGAGCTCTAGAGTTCCTCTGTGGAGATGGGAGAACCTTCCAGAAGGACAACCATCTCTGCAGCACTCTACCAATCAGGCCTGTATAGTAGAGTGGCTAGACTGAAGCCATTCCTCAGTAAAAGGCACATGACAACCCGCATGGAGTTTGCAAAAAGGCACCTAAAGACTCTCAGACCATGAGAAACAAGATTCTTTGTTCTGATGAAACCAAGTTGGAACTTTTTGGCCTGAATGCCAAGCGTCACATCTGGAGAAAACCTGCCACCATCCCTTCAGTGAAGCATGGTGGTGGCAGCATCATGCAGTGGGGGTGTTTTTCAGCAACAGGGACTGGGAGACTAGGCAGAATTGAAGGAAAGATGAACAGAGCAAAGTACAGAGAGATCCTTGATGAAAGCCTGCTCCAGAGCGCTCAGGACCTCAGACCGCGGCAAAGTTTCACCTTCCAACAGGACAACGACCCTAAGCACGCAGCCAAGACAACACAGGAGTGGCTTCGGGACAAGTCTCTGAATGTCCTTGAGTGGCCCAGCCAGAGCCCGTACTTGAACCCGATCGAACATCTCTGGAGAGACCTGAAAATAGCTGTGCAGCAACGCTCCCCATCCAACCTGACAGAGCTTGAGAGGATCTGCAGAGAAGAATGGGAGAAACTCCCGTAAATACAGGTGTGCCAAGCATGTAGCGTCATACCCAAGAAGACTCCAGGCTGTAATTGTGCTTCAACAAAGTACCTGAGTAAAGGGTCTGAATAAGGAAATAAGGTATTATTCTTTATTGAAAAAAAGCTGTTTTCGCTTTGTCATTATTGTCAGGGATAGGTTTAGAGATGCCCATAGGCATCTCTGGGACTGACAGGTTTTGTAGTCTGGTTAGGTATCTAACAGACTCTATGTGGTGTAATTTGTGTTGGTCCCCAATTAGAGGCAGCTGCATTGCGTTGTCTCTAATTTTGACCACCTGTGTTGTGGATCATTGTTTGGTGTTAGTTTCCATTTTGTGAGCTGACACGGTACGTTACGGGGGCGCCGCATTCTCTTTGTTGTTTTTCTCCGTTCACAGTTAAATAAATATGTTGAACGTTCATAGTGCTGCGTCTTGGTCGCTTATTTCCCACCTTCATGACCATTGTGGGGTGTTGTGTGCAGATTAACGAGGAAAACAAATATTTAATCCATTTTAGAATAAGGCTGTAACGTAACAAAATGTGGAAAAAGTCAAGGGGTCTGAATACTTTTCGAATGCACTGTATACAGTTTTTTATTTTTATTTTAAATAAAAATATAGTCACAGCTGTGAGTCTTTTTTGTTAAGTCTCTAAGAGCTTTAAACACCTGGATTGTGCAATTATTTTTTAAATAATTTATCATTCTTTAAGCTCTGTAAAGATGTTGGGGATCATGGCTAGACAGAAATGTTCAAGTCTTGTCATAGATTTTCAAGCTGATTTAAGTCAAAACTGTAACTTGGCCACTCTGGAACATTCACTGTCTTCTTGTTAAGCAACTCCAGTGTAGATTTGTTGTTGGTTATTGTCAGTGTCTGGTGTAAAGCAGACTGAAGCAGGATTTAATTTAGTTTAGGAATTAGCTTGAGTTTAGCTTCATCCCGTTTCTTTTTATCCTGAAAAACTACCCAGTATTTGCCGATGACAAGCAAACCCATAACATGATGCAGCCAACACCACGCTTGAAAATACGGAGGCAGTTACTCAGTGATGTGTTGTGTTGGATTTGCCCCAAACATAAAGCTTTGCATTTAGGCCAAGAAGTGTATTACTTTGCCGTGTTTATTTTGCAGTATTATTTTAGTACCTTGTTGCATAGAAGATTTTTTAATGGTTTTATTCTGTGTACTTATACTCTTCTTTTCACTCTGTCATTTAGGTCATTATTGTGGAGTAACTACAATGTTGTTGATTCATCCTCAGTTTTCTCCCATCACAGCCATTGAACTCTGTAGTTGTTTTTAAATCACCAATGGCCTCATGGTAACATCCCTGAGCAGTTTCATTCCTGTCCCGCAGCACAGTTCAGAAGGACGACTGTATCTTTGAGGTGTCTCGGTGGTTTAGTACATAACACACAGCATGATTATTATCTTGACCTTGCTCAAAGAGATGTTCAATGTCTGATTTGTTATTGTTACCCATCTACCAATCACAGCCCTTCTTTATAAAAGGTCTTTGTAGATTCATCTGTGCTTTAAATTCAACACTTGACTGAGGGACCTTACAGATGTTGAATGTATGGGGGACAGAGGAAGGGTTAGTCAATCAAAAATCATGTCATCCCCTATTATTTCACACAGAGCGAGTCCATGTAACTTATTATTTGATTTGTTGAGCCAAATTTGACTCCTGAATTAATTTAGGTTTGCCTAAACAAAGGGGCTGAATACTTATGCAATGACAATATTTTTTGTTGACAAAAAATTAAAATTAAATACATTTTAATCCCACTTTGTAGTCCAAAGGGGTCTGTATAATTTTGTAAGCCACTGTATATATATATATATATATATATATATATATATATATATATATATTTTACTCAAACCCCCCCGCGGGCCGGATTAAATGGGATCTGGCCCGCGGGCCGTATGTTTGACACCCTTGGTCCAATAGCTTTGTGTAATGAATATAAACACTGTACATTACTTACCTTTAGTATTTGATTTAATTTGTGTGTATTTGTGTTTCATTTCTTGCAAATGTACCTTATGGAAAAGTCCTATTATTTGTCCATATACCTTTAGACATTTACACTAAACCCTGACTGACAGTGTGGCCCAATGATATCATACTGTGTCATTACAGAAAAGTGTCAGTGATATTAAAAGGAAAGAACCTTGGTGCTATAAACATCCACATCTGACACCACTATAGCTACCTGTCTGCCTCCAGCCAGCTCCAAGGCTATAATCAACATCCATCAGGCGATCTGGTCTCTCTGGCCCTAGTGGGCCTTGCCTATATATATATGTATATATATATATACCTAACTGAATCCCAAATGGCACCCTATTCCCTATATAGTGCACTACTTTTGCACAGGCCCTGGTCAAAAGTAGTGCACTATATAGGGAATAGGGTGCCATTTGGGACAAATACTATATATATACCTAGCCATTACTGGCAGAGGTAGAGGAGGAGATCGAAGTGGAGGCCACAACGATTCTCCCTGACGAGTGCCTCTGCGCCTCGGCCTCACGGCCGCTAATCACAAACAAAGCCAGAATTCTGTCAGACATGGAAGAAGGATAGCGTGTTAGAGTTGGAGGGATGTATGGATCTGGCCTGGTTACGAGAGAGAGCTTGTTAACACTGTTAGGCCTGGTGGAGTGTGTGTGTGTGTGTGTGTGTGTGTGTGTGTGTGTGTGTGTGTGTGTGTGTGTGTGTGTGTGTGTGTGTGTGTGTGTGTGTGTCTGTGTGTGTGTGTGTGTGTGTGTGTGTAGGCCAACTCAAGCTGAGGGACAGATGCCTCTTACTCACACCCCCCCTCTCTCTCCCTCACTCTCCATTCCTCTCTCCCACTCTCCCTCTTTCACTCTCTGGCTGCGATCGATAGCTCTCGCTCAGGGTTTTAATTAGGTAATCAGTAGAACATGGGCTTTTAAGCATGGCGAAAAAAGCTCCCCTTAAAACCTGACGCGTCAATACCAATTAAAATGACCGTCTGAGCTGGGGCTAGGGGAGAGGCCATTGTCTTTTATGGCTTTCTAAGCATCCTAACGTTCTAATGAAACTCAATGAACAGCTATTGAAATGATGAGTTAAACATGAGGAGCGGGGAACTGGCATTAACCTCCTGCAAGGTGTAAGAAGGACAGATAGGTAGGCTAGGCAGGCAGGCAGACAGACAAACAAATAGACAGACAGGCAGACAGGCAGACAGGTGGGCAGGCAGGCAGGCAGACTGGCCACACAGAGAGAGTATCAAGACTGTGCTACCCTCTCGTTGACATTCTTTTAGGACTAGGAATTTTAAGACCACAGATACTGAAACCGGCACTAAAAGTAAACAACACTCATCGGAAATACATGTCAAAGTTGGGCATAGACTTTTTGTATGATTTACTCCTTCCTGTTATAAATACTGGTGCCATAACCAGATAGACAGGGACAAGTAGACATAGACAGCTTACGTATTCAGCATATAATTAGCCATGTTTGTGCAGCATGCTTACGTGTGTTTTTATCGGGGAGTGGGTGCATTTTCTTTGTGTCCTCATGCATATTTACTTACTTGTGTGTGTGTGTGTGCGTGTATGTGTGTGTGTGTGTGTGTGTGTGTGTGTGTGTGTGTGTGTGTGTGTGTGTGTGTGTGTGTGTGTGTGTGTGTGTGTGTGTACGTGTGTGTGTGGGTGTGTTCTTTGTGCGTGTGTGTGTTTACCTTGAGCTATAACTGGGAATGGTGGTTTGGTGATGACAGTATAAGTGCCTGGTATTGCACCAGTGTAGTCAACAGCCTACCTCCACGCCAGGGGCCTCTGGGTGAAATCTAGCCCCCTCTCCAAGCACTGTGGTGGGGATACAGATGCAGACCGTGCTTCTATTGCTGGGTCATGTGAAAGTAGGCCGTTGCAGCCGATATACCTGACATGTGATGTCATTACTTCCTTTATATTGTTTGAATTGTCTGACAAACTTTAGGCCAATATGAATAACTATCAACTGACTTCATTAAAGTAAGTGATACGGATCAGTATGACGTGAGGTAAGGTATTTTTGTATTTTAAAATGCAGAAAACACAAAATACAAAAATTGACTTCCCCTCCCCTTTTGGTACCAGATTCATTATCCTTGCTCTGGAAGTGCATCCCTGTCTTTGAATTTTCTTGTCAGCTCCTCCACCTGTTCACCAACACAACTCTCGCTCTGGCATTTGGCTCGTTACAAGTTCTCCTTGGGTGTCAACATGGCATTAAACTTGTAACCGGGTGGATATTCCCTGTTACTGTTAGAGTTAATCTGGGCGAAAGCCAGATCAGGGAGAGGAGAGGTAGCTGCTGGACTCCAACCGAGCCGTTGCCATGCATTTGTTTTTTTTGTGTGTATTGTTGATGACCATCGGTAAGCTATATTAAAGTAAAGTATTGTTTGTTTGTAAGAGTGGCATCATGAAACCCAGCGAGGTGAAGTGCAACACTTTAATTGAACTGTTTGTATTTGAATCTGTGTTTAAGGGGAAGGCTGAAGTTGTGTATTGTTTGGAGCCTCAGTCAATGTGTAGCCTCACTTGTAGCTTTCTCATAGTAATTAACCCAGTCAATGTGTAGCCTCACTTGTAGCTTTCTCATAGTAATTAACCCAGTCAATGTGTAGCCTCACTTGTAGCTTTCTCATAGTAATTAACCCAGTCAATGTGTAGCCTTACTTGTAGCTTTCTCATAGTAATTAACCCAGTCAATGTGTAGCCTCACTTGTAGCTTTCTCATAGTAATTAACCCAGACAATGTGTAGCCTCACTTGTAGCTTTCTCATAGTAATTAACCCAGTCAAGCAAAATTGATACTGTGAGATTTCAAAACGTTTAAAACCATGACCAGAGAGAGACTGTCAATTAATACAGAAAAGAGACGCTCTTTGTATGAGTGAGTTCATGTTTCAATTCTTACTCAGCATTGTCAACACTTTGTATTCAACACTTTTATAAGCCATAAAAAGCGTGTTCTTCCTATTTCCATTTAGCGCTACAAGAAGCACTGTAGCAGTAATGAATGAGTAGGACAGTGTAGCGATTGGCTTGTGTTATTATTAGCAGCTTGGGTCTTTTTTAATATCAAGGAATATTTCACTTTCTCTGTTCATATGAGTAACAACATGAATTTATGCATGAGGCAGAAATAATGCGGTGCGACTCGAGTTTTTCCATCAGCTGGAAGACGGTGTCCCTTTTTGGTCAGTGACAGTGGAGGAAAGGGAGAGCGGAGGGATGTTGAGAGGCGGACCCTCAGTCTTCATCAGATGCAGGCACCATCAGCCCAGTAAAATAAAAATAAATAGCAAATGATTTCAATGTATGCTCACTTAGCTGTGCCTTGCAAATAATACAACATCGGATCTATTACCAGTAAAGCCTACCTCAAATTTTGAAATATATATATTTTTAAATGGCCCAAACAACAATGCATTGGCAATTCAAGCAAAGCCAATATGAGACGATCATGTATTGGGTCTTTAGCCTACTTCACAAACCTCATTGCTTCATAACTGTTTTTTTGCATAGGCTGAAGTCTTTTAAGTCTTGTTTTAAAAAAAAAATCAGAGCGTTAGATCTCGGTTTGCAGACTCAGAAAGTGACCTTGAATCAGAAAAGGTTGGTGACCACTGATCTAGGCCATTAGGGGTTTGATTACACACAATTAAGGAAAATGCATTGCAGTTCAGGTTGGATGCATGCAGTGCTCTTTCAGTAAACATGAAACTTAAGTGGAGGGTTTTCCATAATGACACAAAACACTTTCACTTTCAACTTTCATGTTACAAAATATACTGGGTCATATTCATTAACGTAGCAAAACAGTTTGCAACTGAAAATGAAAACAAGCGATTCTTATTGGACGGTTTTGGCCCGTTTGCTTTCGTTTGGTCTTTATTGAACACCACCCAGGAAAACAGGTTTCATTTCTATCTAGCTGCACCCTTTCAAAGAAATGGGCAACAGATGTAAGGGTGTAAACAGAATCTGAAAAGTCAGAGCAACTCAGCACTGCCAATGGAGCAACATCCATCCACCAAGGTAACCTTTCATTTTTTACAAGTATGAAATACACCTTTATATAATCTGTATCACATTTTAAAGAAAAATAGAGACAGAAACATAACATTAGAGCAGATGCACCGACAACATCCAACAATATTTGTTTTTATTTTATAACAGTTGATTATTCAAAATAACAAAAAAAAGGTTAAGTTGCAGAACGAGAAGTAGAAGGTATACAGAATACCAGATTTAGGCAACAGCTGAAACATGTACTCAATTATTTAGATCAATGGTGAGCTCACCAGTTATGTGATTCATTGTAAATAGTATTCGCTATTAGCTCATTTATATTGTGGTCAGCTGAGAGTTAGCTAAATATGACCACTTATGTTACGTCAATCTTTCCTCAGGTAGCGCTAGGATTAACGTAGCCTTTTCTGGTTTGGATGATTGTGTTATGCTGTCTCTATTTCTGTGAATGTCTGAACATTGCATACACAAATAAACAGGTTACAGTCAGGACATAACTTTGTAAGGACTGTGCTTGTGCAAAATGTTTCTGTTAAAAAACAGTGTGGCCAGCTCAAACGCTGACTGTTGAGTCAATCAAAATCACACCGGTTTGAGCATACTCTGCACAGGGACCACTGTAGAATGATCACACCCGTTTGTTGGTACGTGTCAATTATACAGTCTCCATTCTATTCCCTTGTCTTAGCTTTTCTCAAATTAAATACAACCAATAGGGAACCAAAGGTTGTCAATTGCATACATTTCTTATATTTTTGTTTTGTTCTCGTATTTGTCAGATATCAAAGTCCAGTGCCATTGCCAATATAATAATGAGGGAGGGCACTGATATGGGAAATCTATATCAATATCAGTTGCAATATAACCACTGTCGATATCATATCAGGTTAATGAATAACATTGCAACTGTGTGAATGTTTTGATTTTCTCTTCACTTCCACGGCTTTATGAAGTCCAGACAATTGTTTGCTGATTGCCCATTTGGCCAAGTGTGAATGTTCTGGGTGCCTTGTGTGATGTGCATGTTAACCCTCTACAGTCTAAGCCCTGTTTCCACCACCATTTCTCGCATAATTACTTTTACAGACATAAAAAGATCCCACCTTGTCTAGTGTATTTGGTTTTGTCGACATTTGGAAAGATTACAGACAAATGTGTTATTTCCGTCAGGCCTGTTGTGACAGTTTTTATCCGGCATGTACTTTACTCATTCTAGACAGCTGGTCAGAAACTGTTTTTATCAATTGAGAAATATCTCTAAATTAAGAACAATACTGCCCAAAACTAACATGGAGATGATCATTCATGCTTTTATTTCTTCACGGTTAGATTATTGTAATTCTCTTTTTACTTGTTTTAACAATTGTTCTCTGAGGCGTCTTCAACTGGTTCAAAATGCCGCAGCCAGGCTTTTAACAGGAACAAACAGAAGGGCACACATTACTCCTATTTTATTTACTCTCCACTGGCTACCGGTAAAATACAGAATTGATTTTAAAATTTTAATTTTAACTTTTAAAGCACTACATGGACAGACGCCTCAATACATCACTGACATGTTGACCCCTTACTCTTCGTCTCGTATTCTTCGCTCCTCAGGTCAGAATCTCCTGATGGTACCTAAAACCCGCCTTAAAACTAGGGGAGATCGTTCCTTCCAGGCGACTGCTCCAAAATTGTGGAATGCCCTGCCCTTGTCGTTGCGTGTGGCCGATTCTATTGTTTCTTTTAAAAAGCAGCTGAAGACACTACTATTTAGACAAGCTTTTAATTGATTGTGCTTTTATGTTTTATGTTTTTATGTTAGTATGATGTTTTTTAAATGGTATACTTGCTACTTGTAAAGCACTCTGTGATTCTTTCTGTGATGGGTGCTATATAAATAAAGTTTATTATTATTATTATTATTATAATGAAAACCTAGTAACTGACAGTCACTGAATTAGCCATGTTAGCTAACAATTTTTGGTTTGGTAAATTAGTCTAGGGGCCATGACCTCCAGGGGGCCCCGATTGATTTTGTTAGTCACTCTCACTCAGACATCATTAACATGGCATAAGTCATGGCAAAATGTTTATTTGATTTATATCTCAACATACAGTAGGCCAACTCATATTCTGTTCTTCTGAAATACGTTTTCTTAATATCATGTTTCTTTTGACCTGACTAAAATAAATAATTTATTTATTGTGATGGTTCATATTAAATTGATTTATTATACTTTTAAAAAATGTAGATGTTCGAAATATGTATGCATGGAGGCCTGGAGATGTTAAACTTGTTTATGCTAATTAACGATCAGTTACCGTGAGACCGGCAATCTTTTGCATGACAATAACGGCTGACACAATTAAATGTCTGCCACAGCCCTACCTGTCCTCTCTAGTGGACATCAGTTCTTGGTCCATATCTCTGAGGCCATACAAGCCACTGGATTAAGTCCTGTTGTCCCTTTGAGAGGACATTCTGGGCTTTTCAATATCACATGTGTCGGGGGTGTGACCTTGACAACTTTTAATAATAATATTTTACATGTATTTTGTTCTAGATGGATAAGATATTCCATCTTCTCGCGCAGTACAGACTGGAGCCTTACTACAATCAATTCCTCACTTTGGGTATCCAGGATGAGAGAGATTTCATTGACGGTGTAACTGGTGAAGACTTAGCCAAAATGAGTAAGGCCACAGACATGTAACTGACTCAATGCCACCATATTGACACTGTGTAGTTAACATCATAGCCAAGAGTGATTTATTCTTATACTGACATGTAACTGACTCAATGCCACCATATTGACACTGTGTAGTTAACATCATAGCCAAGAGTGAACTATTCCTTTACTGTACCACCCCATGTCGTTATAGACTAAAATGCTAACACACAATCAGTCTTAACCTGTTTTTATTGCATATCTGATATAGTTGGGCCTTCTATAGCTAGTTGCTTCAAGCTGACTAACCTACTGGTGAAAATCAGATTAATTTTGATTTCATTGGGAATGTATCGCTGCAACAGACTGACTTACTAATATAATACATGAATAACATATTAATATATACTATATAATATACTAAAGACTGATAGTAAAACAGACTGAATTAATAATATAATACATGAATAACATATTAATATATAATATACTATACTGATAGTAAAACAGACTGACTTAATAATATAATAAATTAATAACATATTAATATATAATATACTAAAGACTGATAGTAAAACAGACTGACTTAATAATATAATACATGAAAAACATATTAATATATAATATACTAAAGACTAATAGTAAAACAGACTGACTTAATAATATTATAAATTAACAACATATTAATATATAATATACTAAAGACTGATAGTAAAACAGACTGACTTAATAATATAATAAATGAATAACATATTAATATATAATATACTAAAGACTGATAGTAAAACAGACTGACTTAATAATATAATACATGAAAAACATATTAATATATGATATACTAAATACTGATAGTAAAACAGACTGACTTAATAATATAATAAATGAATAACATATTAATATATAATATACTAAAGACTGATAGTAAAACAGACTGACTTAATAATATAATAAATGAATAACATATTAATATATAATATACTAAAGACTGATATTAAAACAGACTGACTTAATAATATAATAAATGAATAACATATGAATATATAATATACTAAAGACTGATAGTAAAACAGACTGACTTAAAAATATAATACATGAATAACATATTAATATATAATATACTAAAGGCTGATATTAAAACAGACTGACTTAATAATATAATACATGAATAACATATTAATATATACTATATAATATACTAAAGACACAGTAAAACAGACTGAATTAATAATATAATATATTAATAACATATTAATATATACTATATAATATACTAAAGACACAATAAAGGGTGCCTAACAACGTATAACATGAATAGGCGGTCAATGGATATTTCACTTTAAAAAATGATTTCATCAAAACATGTAAAAAATCTTTCTTGCACTTTTGGGCCCTATTCATTTTGCACTTGTTTGGTTGAATTAATTTGCCATTGTGGGGAACACATCATCGTAGAATGGGATTATTAGCAAGCTGCATGGCTGGTCCAAAAGGGTCTGTGGTGACAGTATTTATGTTTTTACCATTTTGTGTCGGTTTCATAACCAAGTAATTTTGGTTCTATCAGATTTCAGTCAAGTAGAAAAGAATCACTTTGAAAAAATGAAAGATTTCATCCAACGACTCAGAGCGCCACAGCAAGCGATGCCTGTACAGAAATCAATGGAGTCTTTCAATCTGCGGTACACATACCCCCACTGTCCTGAGCCAAAAGACATCAGAGGTGAGACATAGTAGTAGGTCTTATAGGAAAGAGGAGAGCATTTTATTCAAAGGGATTCTAAAACTCATATCAAAACCACCATATCACTAATAGTCATTACACCCCTCTTTGTGGCATGCCTCATGTTTGACTACATTTCGAATGCAGACATGGACCCTGCCCAAAACACTGTTGAAGATCTGATGCTAAGGATTTGTCACCAAGAGGCCATTGGGAATTCCAAAGCAGTGTGCCTCTACACCATTGAGGGAATGCCTTTAACTGATGATCCTTTCTTCAACACATGTAAGTATGCCACATACAGTATGCTTTTTTAAATACCCCATTAGGAAAACACATTCACATTCATGACTAAAAAGGGTATTTTTTTCATGAAGAAGAATGTTGTGACTTGCTTCAGCTGTCCAGATGTTGTTTATGTTAGTTGGAGGAGTTTAGAAGTTTAAATGGTTAGAGGCTAGTGTTGAAAATGTGAGGCTAGTATAATAGTGACTTTATTATAAATGTTAATTATGTTTATTTGAAAAGGGACAATAAAATCACGAGTCTCAATATGCAATATTGTGTTGTTGTCAGGCTCTGGCCATAGAGAAGCCTTGCTTCTCTATAATTCTATGGTCAGAGTCTGGCAGTTCTAAGAGTTCTATTTCTGTGTGATGTGTGTGTGGGATCCCTAATTAGAGGCAGCTGCTATGCATTGTCTCTAATTAGGGATCCTACTTATATGTGTTTGTTCCACTCCCATGGCGTGGTTCATTGTCTATTGTCCCGTGATTGTAAGTAAGTGTGTTTTCCGTTTGTGTCTGTATCATTGTTATTTTGTGTAGTTCGATATTAAGTTTATTTTAATAGTAAATAAATGATGTCGAACTATCGCTGCGCTGCTCCTTGGTCTCTATACACACCCGACCGTGACAGTTGTACCAGATTAAGCTAACAGCTAAATCCATCTGCAATGGGGTAGTGGCCTTTATTGACTGTAGCACATTTACATCATTTTAGCAGGCGCTCTTATCCAGAGTGACTTACAGTAGTGAGTGCATACGTTTTCTACCAAGCCACATGCAAGCACTGTGCTCTACCAACTGAACCACACGTGGTGGTGGTGGTGGTGGTGGTGGTTGTTGATGTTTTTGTTACAGTAGTAGGTCTTATAGTAGTGCCAGTTACTGTTGAATAAAGTGGCTGGGTAAAGTTCATGATGCCATTGACCTGTAACAAGGGCCCCAAGACCAGTGGAAGCTAAACAGCCCCGTAACATGAAAGATCCACCACCACATTTTACAGTAGGTAAGGGGTTATTTTCTGCTCATGCATTCTCATTTCGATCCCAAACCCACCACTGGTGTGAGTGTTGAAATAGCTCTATTTTCATGTCATCTGACCAAAGCACAGGTTCCAAACCAAGTGCCAGTGCTGTTTAGCAAACTCCAGGTGTTTACATTTCTTTACTATTTTGTGCTGTTTAGCTTCCACTGGTCCTGGGGCCCTTAAGGTCAACGGCAGAAATAATTTGTTAGCTTTGTTAGCTAAAGACATATTATACTTCTCTTTACAGCAGTAGGCATTTGCAGTCCAGCCACAACCAACCATAGAAATATAATCCATAGATGGCAGTTCCCATTCAAGTCAGGATTAGTTTACACATGAGATCAATCTATCCTATCTATCTACAAACACACAGTACCAGTCAAAAGTTTGGACACACCTACTCATTCAAGGGTTTTTCTTTATTTTTACTATTTTCTACATTTTGCAAAGCTGTCATCAAGGCAAAGGGTGGCTACTTTGAAGAATCTCAAATATATAATATATTTTGATTTGTTTAACACTTTTTTTGATTACTACATGATTCCATATGTGTTATTTAATTGTTTTGTATTCACTATTATTCTACAATGTTGAAAATAGTAAAAATAATGAAAAAATGTATATATATATATATATATATATATATATATATATAGTTTGGGGTCACTTAAATGTCCTTGTTTAGTTTGAGAAATAGACGCCTCACAAGTCCTCAACTGGCAGCTTCATTAAATAGTATCCGCAAAACACCAGTATCAACGTCAACAGTGAAGAGGCGACTCCGGGATGTTGGCCTTCTAGGCAGAGTTGCAAAGAAAAAGCCATATCTCAGACTGGCCAATAACAAGAAAAGATTAAGATGGGCAAAAGAACACAGACACTGGACAGAGGAAGATATGGCTTTTTCTTTGCAACTCTGCCTAGAAGGCCAACATCCTGGAGTCGCCTCTTCACTGTTGACGTTGAGACTGGTGTTTTGCGGGTACTATTTAATGAAACTGCCAGTTGAGGACTTGTGAGGCATCTGTTTCTCAAACAGACACTCTAATGTACTTGTCCTCTTGCTCAGTTGTGCACCGGGGCCTCCCACTCCTCTTTCTATTCTGGTTAGAGCCAGTTTGCGCTGTTCTGTGAAGGGAGTAGTACACAGCGTTGTACGAGATCTTCAGTTTCTTGGTAATTTCTCGCATGGAATAGCCTTCATTTCTCAGAACAAGAATAGATTGACGAGTTTCAGAAGAAAGTTCTTTGTTTCTGGCCATTTTGAGCCTGTAATCGAACCCACAAATGCTGATGCTCCAGATACTCAACTAGTCTACAGAAGGCCAGTTTTATTGCTTCTTTAATCAGCACAACAGTTTTCAGCTGTGCTAACATAACTGCAAAAGGGTTTTATAATGATCAATTAGCCTTTTAAAATGATTAACTTGGATTAGCTAACACAACGTGCCATTGGAACACAGGAGTGATGGGTGCTGATAATGGGCCTCTGTACGCCTATGTAGATAATCAATAAAAAAAAAAAAAAAAAAAAGCCGTTTCCAGCTACAATAGTCATTTACAACATTAACAATGTCTACACTGTATTTCTGATCAAGTGATGTTATTTTAATGGACAAAAAATTAGCTTTTCTTTGAAAAACAAGGACATTTCTAAGTGACCCCAAACTTTTGAACGGTAGTGTGTATATATAATATAATTTGAGGTAAAATGACATGGAAGATCCCTTGTATTGAAAAGCATCTTATATTACAACCATTTTAGGGTCTTTGAAAGACAGGCACATTGAAAATGGAAGTGAGCTTTATGCGATATTTACACCCAAGGAGAACTTGAAACAAGCCCCCCAAATGCCACAACGAGAGATGACTGACATCTCAGGAGAGGAGAATGTTCGATGCCACATTATGATCAAGGTGAATGCATCCAACTCCTTTTTCCCGCTATGTGGTATAGCCCTCTGGTAGCAACTAAGGTGTCCATATAAATAATGTCTGTCAATTATTGAATATACTGTATTTTTCATCAACAGGGAGACTATGAGGTCAAGGTGGACTTGGCGATTGACACAATTAGAGTCTTGAGACAAAAGCTCTCTATTGAAAGTGGAATCCCAGCACATGTCCTCCTCTATAAGTAATGTCATGTGCATATAGAATTATGATTTAACCGTTTATGAATACATTTAATAACAACAAGAACATTTAAATTCATAAGCCACAGCGCATCTTATAATTTTGACCGTCTATAGTTCCAATACAACCTTTTACTAATATTGACATTTTTGCAGAGGTGAACACGGTGAAACTTTGCAAGATTGTGGAATCAATGAGGAGACAACTGTGACCTTTCTTTTATCCTCCTTCCCCGATGAGAATCCAGACAAAAACGAATTCTACTTCAACGATGTCGTACCCTCAGTGCAACAAACCCAGAAAGGACTCAGTGCTTTTCTTTCTTCACTATATACCATTGTGAGATATTCAGATATTTACCACACGTGGTAACCAATTATTGTATTACCATGTTGAGGCAAAGACTGCTACAATGTTCCTTTGCTTGTGTTATCGGATTTTCAATGTACAGTACCTTGCCCTATCCAGTCCCCCATCATGCATCAAATGATATTCCTTAATATCCTTTACAGAATGCTAAACATTCTGGAGATGGATTCAAGAAAGTGAATGCATACATTCGAAAGCTCAGTGGATGTAATCCTCTGGCGCAAAGTTTGTTTCAGTTGATGTGCAGAAATGAAAGTGGAAGTAGAACCCAGAAGGTGATGCATATTTTGTCACACAAACGTACTGTACACATACAGTATCATGTAAGTCCACAAATAGATTCATAACTTGTATTTGTTTTAGATTGCCGTTGTTGAAGGATTGTACACTCTCTTCAGAGAGCTGTTGCCAAGCCTCAATAGAAAAAGAGGTGACAAGATCATTGAAGACCAAGAGGTTTTTGAGAATGCACCAGTTTGCTGGGCCTACCTGATATCTAAAGCAGAGGTATGGCCTTTTGTTTGTTTTTTTAGATACCATTGATAACACATTATGGATCATATTGTATTACACGTTATAAAAGGTTTTTAATGGGGAACGGAGATACAGGACCTCTTATTTGTTTGGCATTTAACATGTAATTCAGACCAGGTGCATGACTTCACAGGTCAAAATGAAACATTACTCAAACTAATTATCATAATATGTATCTGTTTTCTATCTCTCTGTCTACCCTAGAAAGAGAGTTCACAACATGAGGTCTTTGCACCGATATGTTTGACCTCTCAACCAGGAGTGCGCTTTTGCGACCCAGTTCAAGTACCTGGATTACCGGATGTCTTTGAAAGAGAGTATGTCCTGCAGAAAATTAAAGGTAAGAAATGAGCAGTTGTAGGAATTTGTAATATATATATTCAGTAACATCTACATGTGGCACAATGGCCAATAGTACTGGCCTGAAATCCAGAACCAGTCTTGTGCTTACATGCCACAACCAGTACCCTGTGTCATGCTAAACATATTCGGCATAACAAGCAGTGACGTGGAGTGAAAGGATCGCTAAACAGACTGGTACTCTGCTCTGCACTACTTGATTCTACGGTACATCAAAAGTGCACGTCAAATGCCATCATATCATGTACCAAATTCCATAACGCAAGATCAATTGGCAGAGTTAAGAATTACAAGGCTTTCTATAGAGCGTGTATTTTAATTCTTAGTCAAACCCAGAACTAATAGTCATGCACCTATGTTAATGATTGCTGAGATGTGTTAGTGTCTGCACTGGAAGAGCAGGTAATAATATCTTGTTTTTTGTAAACAGACGTATACAGTAGTTTCATGATCAAATTTAGTAATTGCACGATGTGTTTTACCATAAGATGAAGAAAAAATCCCAAACTGCTCTGCTGAGATTCTGAAGGAAACTTCAATGTCGAGAGCTACCGATGTTGAAAAGATTTTACTCAGTCTGCCTCCATCCATCAAAACATTCCCTGTTTGGCTTTCATATGGACTTGTGACTGGTGAAAAGTATGATTCGTTCATTGTATCATTCAATACTGTATCTGCATTGATAGTGTAATTGGTAATTCATGTTTTATTGTTTCATCAAATTAAAGCTTTCAGATCAAACTAGATGAGACATTTGCCAAGATGGCTGAAGAATTGAAAGCATACCCTCACCTGACAGTCACTCCACCGCTGCAGTTGAAGGATATAGGAGTGGTTGGGCCACGTCTCGTTTTTTTGAAAGAAGGTAGGCTACCGGGCCTTGTGCCTACTAGCTCAACACTTGGTACGATGTGTCATTCATGTTTGAGATTATTATGTTCATGGAAAGTCCTATACCGCGGTGCTCGCTCATTTTTGCTTAGGCCTATGCAAATGAATGTGCACGATTTCATTCACATTGCAGCAGAATCATCGATGTCTTTGGTTCCTCAGACAGCAAAACATGATACACTGCATTTACAGCTAGCACTTTCACATTACTGCATGAGTCAGTTTGTCACATGCTTGTTATTGAAGCGTGTATTTTATTTATTTTATTTGGGAATATAAACTTTTGTTAGCATTTTAGTTTACAGTGCTGAAACAATCGAAGGGAAAGGGGGATACCTAGTCAGTTTTACAACTGAATCAGAGAGGTGCAGGGAGTAGGCTTGGAATTGACATAATAATTAGTTAAGTATAGTCAAGAACAACATGGTAAGGACTGGATAATTATGCACAACAAGCAAAGACCCAACAATGTACATTTTGAGGTTGGCCCACACACATTATAAGTTTGACGTAGTTTCTCAAACGATTCTGTTAAATAACCAGTCTTTCCACGAAAGTTCGAAGTACATTCTTAATAAGTACAGTGCTGCTGAGAAGACGGTGAAATGGCCATAAAATATTTATTAAATAACTTATTAGCCTCTATTATTTATATATTTTAAGCAACAAACCATTATTTCTACATAACAACCAGGAAAGTTCATCACATCTGTATTTAGCAGCTAAATACTAACTATGGATGGGTTTTATTACCACGTTGTTAGCTTGTTGTTACCATTTTACTTCCCAGTCGTTGTTATTTTCAGCACCGTAAACTAAAGTGCTGCCAAACCTTTTTTATTGGAATCATTGCGTCTGGTGTTTTGGTATTTTAAATGCTGGCCTATTAGTGTCTTTTGAATGGTTAACATGATAAATCATTGTTAGTGTTTTTACAGATAACCTGGGTGTTTACGTTGAAAAATTCAAAGGAGCTCCTCAGGATGTCGTTTTTTTTGATTGCTTAGCTGGGAAACGAAAAACTTTGAATGTGGACGATTTGGCACATGAGTAAGTATTTCTAATATGAAAACTAGTCAAACATGTAGTTTGAAACGATATGATGCTTCACAATTACTGGTGGGCAGTTCATTAACATGGATCACATTGATAATGAGTTCAATTCATGGAGATAACTATAATCTCCATCATAACCCTTCATGGCTTATTGTATGTTTTTGATTTCTCTCTAGCATGAGAGACACCAGAAGTGAACAGACCTTCATGACCACCAGGACTCCTAAAGAGGCAATATTGGTAATTTATGATTGATTATATTTGAATATTTGAATATATAGTGCATTTGGAAAGTATTAGTCTTATTCTAAAATTGATTAAATATTTTTTGTTCCCTCATCAATCTACACACAATACCCCATAATGACAAAGCGAAAACAGGTTTTTCCAAAATTTTGCAAATTTATTCAACATAAAAACAGAAATGCCTTATTTACATGTATTCAGATCCTTGCTTTGACACTCGAAATTGAGCTCAGGTGCATCCTGTTTTCATTGATCATCCTTGAGATGTTTCTACAACTTGATTGAAGTCCACCTGTGGTAAATTCAATTGATTGGACATGATTTAGAAAGTCACACACCTGTCTATATAAGGTCCCACAGTTGACAGTGCGTGTCAGAACAAAAATCAAGCCATGAGGTCGAAGGAATTGTCTGTAGAGCTTGGATTGTGTCGAGGCACAGATCTGGGGAAGGGTACCAAAGAATTTCTGCAGCATTGAAGGTCCCCAAGAAATGGAATAAGTTTGGAACCACCAAGAATCTTCCTAGAGCTGGACACCCGGCCAATCTGAGCAAGGAGGTGACCAAGAACCTGATGGTCACTCTGACAAAGCTCCAGAGTTCCTCTGTGGAGATAGGAGAACCTTACAGAGAGATCCTTGATTAAAACCTGCTCCAGAGTGCTCAGGACCTCAGACTGGGGCAAAGGTACACCTTCCAACAGGACAACGACCTTAAGCACACAGCCAAGACAATGCAGGAGTGTCTTCGGGACAAGTCTCTGAATGTCCTTAAGTGGCACAGCCAGAGCTTGAACCCAATCAAACATCTCTGGAGAGACCTGAAAATAGCTGTGCAGCAACGCTCCCCATCCAACCTGACAGAGTTTGTGAGGATCTGCAGAGAAGAAAGGGAGAAACTCCCCAAATACAGTTGTGCCAAGCTTGTAGCGTCATACCCAAGAAGACTCAAGGCTGTAATCGCTGCCAAAGGTGCTTCAACAAAGTACTGAGTAAAGGGTCTGAATACTTATGGAAATGTGATATTTGAGTTTTTATTTGTATACATTAGCAAAAATGCCTAAAATGTTTTTGCTTTGTCATTATGGGGTATTGTTTGTAGATTGAGGGGAAAAAACGATTTGATCAATTATAGAATAAGGCTGTAGCGTAAACAAAATGTGGAAAAAGTGAAGGGATCTGAATACTTTACGAATGCACTGTATCTATTTATATTTCTGCATCTAAGGTCAGTTTGACACTGCAAGTATGAGCCACTGCTATGGCACAAATTATGAGATGTTGGCAAAGACCAAGGAGCAGTCCAATGTCTTCACCTTAGAATTATAAGTATGTTGGTGTAACAACATTTGACACTATAACAGTTAAGTTAGCTCCTCCTTTGCTGTTTTCTCCATCCAACATCGTTAAGGTGCTAGTGGATTCAAGCTCCTCCATGATCGAGACATGCTATGATTCAGATGGCAACATGACACGGTTGGATGCAGTCAAACAGCTGTTTGATAATTTCTCAACTAGAAGTATGGCTTACGATTTCCATCATGTCATTGGCTTGGTGAAGTTTGACTCATCAGTTACAACTCTCCACACATTTACAGAGACTCTGGAGACCTTTAAGGTAAACATATATTTCAGATAATGCCTATTTTCTGAATGTAAAATAGCAAAGCAGTTAGATAAAATACAGACCTTGGTGTGCTGAGATCATACTCCTCTCAAACATGTGATTTTGTGGGATTCGTGGTATCATTCTTGACCCTTTTTCAAGTGAGGTAAAGTCTCATATGGTATGTTATATGAGCTAATGTGACATCATATTACATGTGAAACAAAGAACGTTGGTTCCCCAGTAGAATGTTGGTTATCCCCATTAGAATGTTGGTTATCCCCATTAGAATGTTGGTTATCCCCATTAGAATGTTGATTATCCCCAGTAGAATGTTGGTTATCCCCATTAGAATGTTGGTTATCCCCATTAGAATGTTGATTATCCCCATTAGAATGTTGGTTATCCCCATTAGAATGTTGATTATCCCCATTAGAATGTTGGTTATCCCCATTAGATGTTTGGGAGTGTACAGAGTGTGTGTCTTTGTCTTAATTTTTTTATATTAACATGATTTTGTTTTGGCACTTACAGAAGCACATACACAATCTTATGGCAAATGGACGCACGGTGCTGTATGATGCCTTGAATCATGGCATTTCCGAACTGGAAAAAGTTGGAAAGCAATTTCCAGACTGCAGACTTCGCATTATATGTCTCACAGATGGGAATGATGTGGGGTAAAAATGTTGTATTTATCTTTAGATTTTTTTTCGGTGTGCAAAACAATGGTTACTATCTGTTTGTGCATGGGATATCCATATTTTATATTTTTTATTATTTTACATGCAATGCGATAACATAAAGGATAGTGTTCCATTTGGGATTGTGTTTATTAATAACTGTATTCATAGGTCAAAGACAAAACCACATGATGTCACAATCAAATTGGTGCGCTCTAACATTGTTGTTGACGCCATCATTGTTGGAAAGGTGGACAACCACATGCTGCATGGAATCAGCAATGCAACAGGTATGATGTCTAAAGTGATTCTTGTTTATATCCCATCCCAGTGGGCATACATCATCATAATTGTCTTCTTTGTGGTTAAAATCTGGATGAAAGGTCAGAATTAATGCATTTTTTTTTTTGTGCTAATACTTTCTCATTGTCATTATTTTTGCATGACTCGAAAGTTTACAAAAGGAGGCCTAAGCAAGTGGAAGCGAGACAACATTCCAAATGTTCAACTTGGCATTTCTAAAATATTTGTGTCAGTGTTTGGTGTCAGTATTCAATATTACAGTCAGTGGCGAAATGTGACAGAAATCATTACACTTGCACCACCTATCAGAAACTGGTCAGGATGCAGGGTGTGATTATATTTACAAGTAGGAAAATTTCATCATAATTCTTGGCACACATCCTAACCGAAAATGTGCCCCTCAACTCAAACTATCTTGCAACTCAGCTAATAAACTACCTAACTGCCTATTCCAGGAATAATCCCTATTACTACACAAGCCACATGAGTTTTTCCCTTGACACATTCAGACTGCATTCAGCAACCTTTCGCCCACAATTTCATTGAAATATTACAGTATAACGTAATAGTAACACTTTAAGTATACTTTATAAAGGGATTTTACAACGGGTGGGTCTAATCCTGAATGCTGATTGGTTAAAACCACATTCCAGCCGGTGTCTATTCCACAAGTTACCACCGGCTAAATCTATAACGTTAAAATGCCTATTTACTCTGTTCTATCTGACTGTGCAAGCCACTGTCTCATCAACCCACCCAGGCACTTTATAACCTTGATCTCCACTATAAAAAGCATCTAGACATTATCTCACTTTTCTTTTAGACTAACATTTTGTGGTAACTTGTGGAATAGACACTGGCTGGAATGCGGTTTTAACCAATCAGCATTCAGGATTAGACCCACCCGTTGTATAATCATTATTTGATTATGTTGGTAACCCGTTGTATAAAAGTGATAATGCCTTCAAAGCCGATGTTTGGAGGATACAGTTGAAGTCGGAAGTTTACATACACTTAGGTTGAGGTCATTAAAACTAATTTTTCAACCACTCCACAGATTTCATGTTGACAAACTATAGTTTTGGCAAGTTTGTTCTACTTTGTGCATGACACAAGTCATTCTTCCAATAATTGTTTACGGACAGATTATAATTCACTTATAATTCACTATATCACAATTCCAGTGTTTACATACACTAAGTTGACTGTGCCTTTAAACAGCTTGGAAAATTCCAGAAAAAGATGTCATGGCTTTAGAAGCTTCTGATAGGCTAATTGACATAATTTGAGTCAATTGGGGGTGTACCTGTGGGTGTATTTCAAGGCCTACATTCAAACTCAGTGCCTCTTTGCTCGACATCATGGGAAAATCAAAAGAAATCAGCCAAGACCTCATAAAACAAATTGCAGCCGTCATACCGCTAAGGAAGGAGACGCGTTCTGTCTCCTAGAGACGAACATACTTTGGTGCGAAAAGTGCAAATCAATCCCAGAACAACAGCAAAGGACCTTGTGAAGATGCTGGAGGAAACAGGTACAAAAGTATCTATATCCACAGTAAAACAAGTCCTATATTGACATAACCTGAAAGGCTGCTCAGCAAGGAAGAAGCCACTGCTCCAAAACTACCATGAAAAGACAGACTACGGTTTGCAACCATCGTTATGTTTGGAGGAAAAAGGGGAAGGCTTGCAAGCCGAAGAACACCATCCCAACCGTGAAGCACGGGGGTGGCTGCATCATGTTGTGGGGATGCTTTGCTGCAGGAGGGTCTGGTCTCAAATGGGTCTTCCAAATGGACAATGACCCCAAGCATACTTTCAAAGTTGTGGCAAAACGGCTTAAGGACAACAAAGTCAAGGTATTTGAGTGGCCATCACAAAGCCCTGACCTCAATCCTATAGAGAATTTGTGGGCAGAACTGAAAAAGCGTGTGCGAGCAAGGAGGCCTACAAACCTGACTCAGTTACACCAGTTCTGTCAGGAGGAATGGGCCAAAATTCACCCAACTTATTGTGGGAAGCTTGTGGGAAGGCTACCTGAAACATTTGACCCAAGTTAAACAATTTAAAGGCAATGCTACCAAATACTAATTGAGTGTATGTACACTTCTGACCCACTGGGAATGTGATGAACGAAATAAAAGCTGAAATAAATAATTCTCTCTACTATTATTCTGACATTTCACATTCTTAAGATAAAGTGGTGATCCTAACTGACCTAAGACAGGGAATTTTTACTAGGATTAAATGTCAGGAATTGTGAAAAACTGAGTTTAAATCGCTAAGGTGTATGTAAACCTCCGACTTCAACTGTATATTGGCACGGTTTGCCGGCCCTCGACTTTGTCTAGAGACTAACACCACCCGTGCCAATATATCCTCCGAACACCGGCTTCTCTGGCATTGTCACGTAATTGTAAAGGGTTTAGAACTACTTTGTTTTTTAAATTGACTTAGTGTATAGATAGCTTCTAAATCACTTGTTAAAGATTCTGGTCTAAAATGTGTGATTTGCCATTGTGATGCATCCTTTTACAACCAGTGTAGATCTTTTTGAAGGCTTAAATTGCATTTGGATCAATTCAGAGAACACATCAGATTAGACTAGAGTCTATTGAAATATATTGTAGCCATCTGGTGTGTTTTTGGGGCTCAACAGATGTCCTATTTTTTTCCATCATACTTGCATCAAGTAATAACTATATCTACTTTGTCCATGTCTTGTAGGAGGGTGCTGTTTCAAACCAGAAACAGGTAGAGCTGGTCTGAAGCTCTTTGAAATGGAAACAGTTCTATCTTTGGAGATGAGGAAGCCTAAGGAAAAAATGGACCCATCCTCCATTACGAGTGAGGTAGGACCTATCAAGTAAAATCTATTCAAACAGTATACTAATGTCTGTTTCCATGTATTTTACATGAAATAAGTTCAAAGGACACTTCACCACTTTTTTTTACCCCAGCACCATACCAGTGTCTACATATGGGAAAATACCACGTTTATATGAAGAAAATATCCTAATAAAATTACTCCAGAGGATTAAAAAAAAACTAAAACAGTGATATTCAAAGACTATAAGTTTATCGGTGGCACAGAGAGCATGCAAACACCCTGCCCTTGGCTGGAAACCTATTGTCGTTTTTTGAAAATCAGAGTTAGTTTTTTCTCATCTTTTTGACTACAGAATGTAGAAACGTGCCATACAAAGGTATGGTGCTGGACATAATGATATATAAGGTACAAAAAAAAATTGTGAAATGTCCATTATAAGGTCAAACAATTATAATTGTGAAGTGTCCATTATAAGGTAAAACAATTATAATTGTGAAGTGTCCATTTATAAGGGAAATTATTAACACTGATTTTAAACGGATTGTAACGAATAATGTTAATGTTGTTATTATTTCTTTACAGAGTGTTTTAACTACTCTCTTCACCAAAAATGGCTATGATGAGCAGCCAGAGGTTTCTCTACCAAGTGAATTAAACAATAAAGTCACTGTGACAGAGAAGTAAGTGATGTTCCATTACCAGAATGTCAATACTTCATTGTGGGTTGATTTCTGCATCAGTACCTGTTCAAGACCTTTAGTAAAAGTCCCAAAGTATGGATTTCAATCTCTCAATCACAAAAGTTAACAAAGCAAGTACTGTATATAACTTTGCAATTTAGGTAAACTACTGTATTTCTTTAACAAAACAAACATCTCCCAAAATAGTTCACTGAAAAAGAACATCAAGGAATCCAAGAGCAGACGCTTTTTGGAGAAAGACAAACGCATTCTAGAAGAGCTGAAGAGTCTGCATTGTGACCCACATCCATTCTGCACGGTTTTGCCATCAGAGTCAGACTTCAGTAAGTAAGCAGTATTGGGGTATTGTTTTTAGTGTTACTGATTTGATAACACTTGCTATGTTTTTGCTTTACAATGCTTCATAATTACATTCTTAATGCTTTATGTGCTTAGCATAATGCCTTATAATTCACGGCGCAAATGTATATAGACATAACTGCCTACACATCTATAATCGAATTAGTAAAGCATTATTAGCAGGTATAATAATTCCTTATGAAACAAAGTGGTTCAGTGGCACAGCAAATAAAACAAGTATGCCTATATAATACATGATGGGAATTCCTAGGAAGTGTTCCTAAGTAGTCACAACCCCAAGATAGAGATATGCTTACTTCACTCTAAAGTGGTAGGATCCCTGTTAGCATACTCCCACAAACAATAATATTGTCGTTATATTGTCTCAAACATTTAATCCCTGTATATCATTTCATACCTTTTCAGCGTTTTGGAAGATTCTCATGCAAGGCCCCCCTGATACACCTTACGAGAATGGAGCCTTTGAGCTGTACTGTCAGTTTGGGGCCGAGTATCCTGTCAAACCTCCATGTGTACGCTTTGTCACACCTGTATCCTTTCACACAAATGAAGACAGTGTATTTTGTATTCTGTGATTGCTTACTGCTGTTATAATTTACAATGTACTTCTAGATTTTCAAAGGCTGTGGAGTTTACCTGCATGGGAAAGTAATTGTTTTGCTTCCACAACATCATAATTATCCCAACTGATGAGAAACGATAACATTGTATAAATCGCAACAGCCGGGAAACATTTGCAAAAACGCAAAACGAGTGACAGTATATTTATTTGCAAGTGCAAGAGGTTAAATTGAGGCAGTCTAGGGAGTGGTTAAGGGTAAGGTTTGAAAACGAAAACACCTCATAACAAAAAACGCCTGGATTTGAAATGCCGCCACTCTTAGATCAGATTAAAATGGACCACAAATATAGCTCTATTGTTATGTTTCTGGTCTAAAATATCCTGTGTGTTAAATGCTTTCATATTATTAGGAAAATTATCCTTAATGTGGACAAAGGTGTACCACTGCAACGTGAACAGTGTGGGCCGTATCTGCCACAACATATTTGACCGCAACTACTCGGCTCACATAACCATGAGAGAGATCTTGGATAATGTGTATGGACTGCTCATCGACCCTGAACCTGAAGATCCACTGGACAGGTTGACTTAAACATTTATTTGACACTATACAACAGTAATTCTAATTATTTTCATCTTAGTTTCTAAATTGTATATTGTGTATAGTGTATTATATTTAATTTTATCTAAATAAAACATGTTTTGTAAAAGTATTTTGGCAGAGGAATTCCTGACCAGCAGAGAAAAATATTATCAAGAGGCCAAGAAAAACACAGAGGAAACTGCAGGCAATTCAATAGATGACATGGAACAGGTGAAGGCACTTCATGTATTTTTATTTTATATATTTTTTTATAGTTCAGCAATTTTTCCATGTTTAGAAATGTATTTCCTTACATTAAAAGCAGTTTAGGGACTAAGAGTGAATACATCTCCCCTGTTAAGAATGTTATCAAATTTAATGCCCAAATCACCTCCTAAATGTTTTTATTTTTATTTTATTTAACTTTTATTTAATTAGGGAAGTCAGTTAAGAACAAATTCCTTTTTACAATGACGGCCTACCAAAAGGCAAAATAAATAAATAAAATATAGGACAAAACACACACCACGACAAGAGACACACCACAACACTACATAAGACAACACAGCATGGTAGCAGCACAACATGACAACACAGCATGGTAGCAACACATGACAACACAGCATGGTAGCAACACATGACAACACAGCATGGTAGCAACACATGACAACACAGCATGGTAGCAACACAACATGACAACACAGCATGGTAGCAACACAACATGACAACACAGCATGGTAGCAACACATGACAACACAGCATGGTAGCAACACAACATGACAACACAGCATGGTAGCAACACAACATGACAACACAGCATGGTAGCAACACAACATGACAACACAGCATGGTAGCAACACAACATGACAACACAGCATGGTAGCAACACAACATGACAACACAGCATGGTAGCAACACAACATGACAACACAGCATGGTAGCAGCACAACATGACAACACAGCATGGTAGCAGCAACACATGACAACACAACATGGTAGCAACACAAAACAGGGTACAAACATTATTGGGCACAGACAACAGCACAAAGGGCAAGAAGGTAGAAACGACAATACATCATGCAAAGCAGCCACAACTGTCAGTAAGAGTGTCCATGATTGAGTCTTTGAATGAAGAGATTGAGATAAAACTGTCCAGTTTGAGTGTTTGTTGCAGCTCGTTCCAGTCGCTAGCTGCAGCGAACTGAAAAGACGAGTGTCCAAGGGATGTGTGTGCTTTGGGGACCTTTAACAGAATGTGACTGGCAGAACGGGTGTTGAATGTGGAGGATGAGGGCTGCAGTAGATATCTCAGATAGGGGGGAGTGAGGCCTAAGAGGGTTTTATAAATACGCATCAACCAGTGGGTCTTGGAACGGGTATACAGAGACGACCAGTTTACAGAGGAGTATAGAGTGCAGTGATGTGTCCTATAAGGAGCATTGGTGGCAAATCTGATGGCCGAATGGTAAAGAACATTTGCTCATTTTCACTCCAGTATCTCTATTTGCAAATCATCATCTGCACATCTATCAGTCCAGTGTTAATGCTAATTTGTAATTATTTCGCCACTATTGACTATTTATTGTCCTACCTTCCTAATCTTACTACATTTTTAGCTACAGTTTTTAGCTACTGAAGTATTTCTCTGCCATCGACCTGTATAGTATAGATAACCATCCAACATCCACCAATGTATAGTGTACATATTCAGCCAACCACCCATACTATGCAATGTCTTTTTATAGCTTTTTTTTGCACTCCAGATATCTTGTATTTCTATACTTTTTCATACTGCCGCTCTATGTATCATGTACCGTGTATCTGTCTTTTGTGTACTTTCGTTGTGGCATTTTGCACCTGCCCTGTGTTTTGTTGTAGCTTCTTGACAAAGAAATTCCCCCCCCGGGGGATAAATAAAGTACCTATCTATCTATCTATCTACAGTGGGGAGAACAAGTATTTGATACACTGCCAATTTTGCAGGTTTTCCCACTTACAAAGCATGTAGAAGTCTGTAATTTTTATCATATGTACTCTTCAACTGTGAGTGACGGAATCTAAAACAAAAATCCAGAAAATCACATTGTATGATTTTTAAGTAATTAATTTGCATTTTATTGCATGACATAAGTATTTGATACATCAGAAAAGCAGAACTTCATATTTGGTACAGAAACCTTTGTTTGCAATTACAGAGATCATACGTTTCCTGTAGTTCTTGACCAGGTTTGCACACACTGCAGCAGGGATTTTGGCCCACTCCTCCATACAGATCCTTCAGGTTTCGGGGCTGTCGCTGGGCAATACGGACTTTCAGCTCCCTCCAAAGATTTTCTATTGGGTTCAGGTCTGGAGACTGGCTAGGCCACTCCAGGACCTTGAGATGCTTCTTACAGAGCCACTCCTTAGTTGCCCTGGCTGTGTGTTTCGGGTCGTTGTCATGCTGGAAGACCCAAACATGACCCATCTTCAATGCTCTTACTGAGGGAAGGAGGTTGTTGGCCAAGATCTCGCGATACATGGCCCCATCCATCCTCCCCTCAATACGGTGCAGTCGTCCTGTCCCCTTTGCAGAAAAGCATCCCCAAAGAATGATGTTTCCACCTCCATGCTTCACGTTTGGGATGGTGTTGTTGGGGTTGTACTCATCCTTCTTCTTCCTCCAAACACGGCGAGTGGAGTTTAGACCAAAAAGCTCTATTTTTGTCTCATCAGACCACATGACCTTCTCCCATTCCTCCTCTGGATCATCCAGATGGTCATTGGCAAACTTCAGACGGGCCTGGACATGCGTTGGCTTGAGCAGGGGGACCTTGCGTGCGCTGCAGGATTTTAATCCATGACGGCGTAGTGTGTTACTAATGGTTTTCTTTGATACTGTGGTCCCAGCTCTCTTCAGGTCATTGACCAGGTCCTGCCGTGTAGTTCTGGGCTGATCCCTCACCTTCCTCATGATCATTGATGCCCCACGAGGTGAGATCTTGCATGGTGCCCCAGACCGAAGGAGATTGACCGTCATCTTGAACTTCTTCCATTTTCTAATAATTGCGCCAACAGTTGTTGCCTTCTCACCAAGCTGCTTGCCTATTGTCCTGTAGCCCATCCCAGACTTGTGCAGGTCTACAATTGTATCCCTGATGTCCTTACACAGCTCTCTGGTCTTGGCCATTGTGGAGAGGTTGGAGTCTGTTTGATTGAGTGTGTGGACAGGTGTCTTTTATACAGGTAACGAGTTCAAACAGGTGCAGTTAATACAGGTAATGAGTGGAGAACAGGAGGGCTTCTTAAAGAAAAACGAACAGGTCTGTGAGAGCCGGAATTCTTACTGGTTGGTAGGTGATCAAATACTTATGTCATGCAATAAAATGCAAATTAATTATTTAAAAATCATACAATGTGATTTTCTTTATTTTGTTTTAGATTCCGTCTCTCACAGTTTAAGTGTACCTATCATAAAAATTACAGACCTCTACATGCTTTGTAAGTAGGAAAACCTGCAAAATCGGCAGTGTATCAAATACTTGTTCTCCCCACTGTATCTATCTATCTATCTATCTATCTATCTATCTATCTATCTATCTATCTATCTATCTATCTATCTATCTATCTATCTATCTATCTATCTATCTATCTATCTATCTATCTATCTATCTATCTATCTATCTATCTATCTATCTATCTATCTATCTATCTATCTATCTATCTATCTATCTATCTATCTATCTATCTATCTATCTATCTATCTGCACACACTGTACATAGATTTTCTATTGTGTTATTGACTGTACGTTTGTTTATTCTCATGTGTAACTCTGTGTTTAATGCTTAAAACTGTCTCTTACAGTTGAAGAGTACCTATGATAAAAATTACAGACTTCTACATGCTTTGTAAGTGGGAAAACCTGCAAAATCGGCAGTGTATCAAATACTTGTTCTCCCCACTGTATGTGCTGAGAGAAGGTACTTATGAGGTGACTACCTCAAGCTCTAAACCCTCAGAGGTTGTAATCACACCGGTGGGGAGAGAGGCATTCTTCTTGCCAAACCACATTACCTTTTGTTTTGGAGGTGTTCAGAACAAGGTTAAGGGCAGAGAAAGCTTGTTGGACACTAAGAAAGCTTTGTTGTAGAGCGTTTAACACAAAATCCAGGGAGGGGCCAGCTAAGGTTGCAGTGACACATCCATTACCTGAGCGGAAACCAGATTGCATACCAGAGAGAATACTATAGACATCAAGAAAGCCAGCCAGTTGATTATTGACAAGTTTTTCCAACACTTTTGATAAACAGGGAAAAATAGAAATTGGCCTATAACAGTTAGGATCAGCTTGATCTCCCCCTTAAATAAAGGATGCACCGTGGCTGCCTTCCAAGCAATGGGAACCTCCCCAGAGAGGCGAGACAGGTTCAAAATGTCAGAGATAGGCTGCAGGGAGAAACTTTGTAGCAGGTCAGGGTCAGTGGAAAAAGAGGGAGGAGCATCGGGGCTAGTCGCATTAGAAGGGGTGGGAGATGAGGAAATGTTGGACGGGCAAGGAGGCATGGCTGAGTCAAATAGGAATCCTGACTTAATGAAGTGGTGATTAAAGAGCTCAGCCATGTGCTCCTTGTCAGTAACAACCACATCATCAACATTAAGGGACATGGGCAGCTGTGAGGAGGAGAGTTTATTCTCCAGGTCTTTAACCGTTTTCCAGAACTTCTTGGGTTTAGACCCACAGAGAGAGAACTGCTCCTGAAAGTAAGTAACTTTGGTCTTCCGGATAGCCTGAGTGCACTTATTTCTCATTTGTCTGAACGAGAGCCAGTCAGCCTGAGTATGCATGTGCAGAGCCTTTCGCCAAATGGAATTCTTGAGGTGGAGTAACTCTGCCAGATCACGGTCGAACCAGGGGCTGAACCTGTTTTTAATTCTTGTTTTCTTTATGGGGGTGTGTTTGTTAACAATACCACTGAAAATATAAAAAAAGAAGGTCCATGCGTCTTAAACAGAGGGGATCAAGCTGATTCAATACCAATTTACAGAGGCCAGGTCATGAAGGAAGGCTTGCTCATCAAAGATTTAGTAAGCGTCTATGACAAATCAGGACAGGTCGTTTCACTGAGCAGCCATTACGAACACAGGCTGTAAAACAGTGATCACTAAGGTCATTACAGAAAACACCATACCTATCAGGAAAATTTGTGAGGATAACATCAAGGAGAGTAGCCTTTTCTGGGTGTTTGGAGTCATACCTTGTGGGATTGGTAATAATCTGAGAAATATTTAGGGAGTTCCATTGCTTTAGGATTTGGTGGTTTAAGCATGTCCCAGTTTAGGTCACCTAGCAAGACAAATTCAAACTTAGTGTAAGGGGCCAGGAAAGAGCTTAGGGCATTTAGGGTACAGACCGGTGCTGATGGGGGACGATAACACCCAGCAACAGTCACAAAGAGCTATTTGAATGTTTAATGCTTAAAACCATAAAATCTAATTGTTTGGGGATAGACTTTGTGGAGATAACCGAGCACTGAAGGTGTTCCTTGGTAAAAATTGCCACTCCAGCACCTTTGGAAGATCTGTATTGCCGAAAAACATCAGTGTTCAAAACCCTCTTTCTTAACCACGCCTCAGTAATGACCAACACATCTGGATTGGAGCTGTGAACTCACACTTTCAATTGCTACATTTTAGGTAATAAGCTTCTAGTGTTAACGTGCGGAAAACCCTGGCTTTTACGAGAGCAGAAATCAGTGAATCAGATATCAGAATTGGGGCTAGCAACAGTAGATGGGCCAGGGTGTACATGCACATTACCAGATATCATCAACAGTAATACAATCAGGACATGGCAGAGGACAGGGAAAGACTCTGCACTGTTGATTTTTTTGAATGACATTTGAATGTGCATCAGATGGCAACAAGATCATATTGTACAGCAATTTCATCAGGTAACGTGAATACAAAGCCGGCGAGAGGTGGATAGAATAGGATGGGAGGCCAAGAGTCTGTGTAACCAATAGAGAGTCAGAGTCAGAGTCACATTGTTTGGGTAAACAAGGAAGTTCATAGTCAACAAAGCATGCAGGAGTCATTAGGCAAATAGCATAAAGCACATAAAAAAAATATAATGACTTGGGGCTAGCCGTTGTAAGATTAGAGTCACTCGCCCCAACAGTGCGTGTGTGCTGGAGGCAAGCAAAAGCTTGGGAGAGAGGGCGGAGTGTGGCGGGGGTACCTGTAGACGGTGAACAGACCGCTAGGTGGAATCCAAGCAGCAGTACAACAGGCAATGGGAGTAGGCAACACCCACTTGGGAGAAGCTTTTTTCGGGAGCCAGTTCCTTGTTGGATATCCCAGCTAGCTATATAGCTTCAGTTTCGGCAAATTATCCTTTATGACGTCCAAACAAAGTTGTCCTGCGGCTGTTGTATTTTGGAGATTGTGAGGAGGATATATTTTGATGTGATCAAAGCAAAAATATTGTTTCTTATTGCACAGATGGAGGCGGCTTCAAAGGCCTCTGCATTGTTGGGCTCAAGGGCTTTGACACCTCTCACTTCGCACCTCAGCGCTAATTGAAGTTACAGACGGATCTGTGCTGTCCTAGCAAACTTGGTAGCCTTAACTTAGTATTCAGTCCTTATAAATATAGCATTGTAATGTATTTTTTTTCTTGGTTTTAAAAATAGCTTCAGACTTAACATTACTCACTCAGTTCCAGGTTGGATGGTGTTTTCAGGTTTCTTGTGCTTGTTTTGCTTGTCTTTGGTTTGCCAGAACATTTGCTGTACTGTAAATAAGAATCTATGGGAGTAGGAATCCTTCCAGGTTTATTTGTCCAAAATCATGTTTTGTGTTACATGAGGTTTATTTGTCCCAAAAGGTATTTGTCCAAAAATGTATTGTGTCACATGTAAAACAATGTAAACCGGGTTCACAGAAATTTGACTTTTTGCTTTAAACCCATCCCAAGAAACACACACACACAGGATTTGAAGAAAGAAGTCAGACTAATCCTCATTATCAAATAAAATAAAATTCTGAAACACCATACCACTGTTGTATGTAGTATACTCCTGTGTATAAATAGACAGATGTATTGGTTTCCAGGTTTGTCAGATTCTACATTTGTTTGAACAGCAAGTACTTTTGTTTAACAGCATACATGGTAAAATAATCCTTTATTTTTTACTTACAGAAATTGGTGGGTGAAGAGTTGACTAAGAAGTTCACACCCTCACATCTAGTTTGTTCACTAACCAAGAAGATGTTCATTGATCCAGTGAAAAACCAGGATGGAACGGTTTATGAGCGAAAGGCCGTTGAGAAACATCTAAAAATGTAAGTGCGGATTCTGAATATTTGTTAGAATTATACATTCATGTACTAGTACTAATAGAGCACTCAAATTATTACAAGAAGTAAATCTATGGTCCTTCAGTAGTGACAGAATCAATTGTTTGTCATTCGTTACGTGCAGAACTGTAGAACTGAAGCAACACATTAACAGCAACAATGCAATCGTTTGTTGTCCGTAGTTAAAGGCTAAGAAGCCTGATTGAGTTTTTTCTCTCAAAATTCTCCAAACAAGAAGTATAAACAAGTATTTGCCGGGTATTGGGAGAAACATGTGTAGTCTGTTATGTCTGTGAACATTACAATGAAATAGCAAATTTATTAATTGACCCCCTTTTTATGAGAATGGTTTACACTCTTACCCTTTAACAGGCAAAGGACTGATCCAAAAACAAAGAAACTTCTAAGACGAACTGACCTCAAGTCAGATGCAACCATGAAGAAAATGGTGAAGGAGCATCGCAAAAAGGAATATCTGGAGACAAGTGTTTGAAAACACAACATGGCAGCCAAAATGTATGTCTTCCTGTCATATGCATTTATGGGTTATTGAGCGGTATGAGATTTTCTAGTGGGCCTTCATCTTTGCGGGGGGTTGTATCTACGCACTTCATGGGTAACTAGCTAAGATTTATATTATGGTAATTTCCAGTTATTAAACAGTAGCAATTTTTTATGTTAAAATGAGTTGTATATCACAGTTGTCATTAGACTGTTGTGATAATCAGATATCTAGAAGATTCCCAATATCTTGATATAGTGATGTGGGTTGTGATGTGGTTTACTTTTAAATATGCTGTTATGCAAATTCAATGATGTGTGAGATAAGTTGATAAGTCTATTTTGGACCAGCAGGCTGATGATGTCATGCAGCCTGTAGTTTTCGTGTTTATACTTTTCTACAACAACAACAACATTCAACAACAACAACAACAACAACAACAACATTGATGTTGGACGACAATAGAATGTTCATGACGTCACTGCGACAACTGTGTTGATTGACGTAGTATATACCAGCCTTTAGTTTTTAAATCTTTGATTGTTTAGTACATGGCCTCACATGAATCCTTAAAGAGATGGGCGGGGCTAAGGATTTAGAGGGTGTGAACGATGCTGAATGGGTGGAGACAAAGAAGAACTCTCCAGTACGTTTACCAAAACATTCAATGGCCATTTTCTCAAAAGTGAGGTTACAAGTTTACAACTTTCAAAGCAGAATTACCTTCCCATTGTTCCTCAACTGTAGTGTATGATATTATATTTTCTCTACTTTTATCCAATGTAAAAAACACCATTTAAAATGTTGCTACATAAGACCGAATCGAGCTGATCGGTCACATATAGTCATTCATTTAAAAGTCTAAAAACGTATGTAGCAATTGCAGATTGCCCTTTTAAATAATTATATATCAATTTTTGTTTTTAAAGTTAAGAATAAATATAGGTTAGGATCCTACTGTTGAAGTATTTCTTGACTTTTTTCCCCTTCCATTTCTTTTATCTATTTTGAATATTCATTGATAATTAAGCTTAGTGTTTGTATTTAGTGATGTATACACCGTTGTCGGGTCAACACCACCTACACACCACACAACTCACCAGGCCAGAGCCAGGACTCCCAAAGGGGGCGGGACTCCCAAACTGATGCAACTCTACGCAACTGTTTAGTATGTGTAATGGTGGTGAGACTGTTTGTGGTCCCAGTGCTAACACATGTACATATACACACACTATGGCAGAAATAACTGTAAAGGTAAGTAAGGGTAATTGTCTTTCACTTCTTCTAAGAAGGTCAAACTAGCATGGTCTTGTCTCTTAAAGTTAATTGAAACGACAAAAGATGTAATATCATCATATCCATCCCATTCTGATGAACTGATCTGCATACCGATAATACAAATTGGCGGTTAGCGCACAGTGTTTGCTCTGATATCATCTACTGCACGTGCTGTGGGCTCAGGGTAACGTTATTGTTAGACAAATTCACGAGGCCTTTCAGAGCTCTGATGCAAACCTCAGTCGTGGTGCAGATCTGTCAGCTACAGTATTTCCCTGAAGAAATAATATAACGGATTGGCACTTTTTCACAACAGCGCACTTCAATTGAGAACGAAAACGTTAGCGAAATAAAATCCATTACAATTTTTGGAAGCAACGAGATCACCAGTATGCTGGGGTTTTTTCAATGAAATTACAGCCAAACATTAATTCCTGTAGGAGAGGTGGAGCAGGTGGGTCAGAGAGAGAGAGAAAGGAAGGGAAGATGAGGAAACAGAGAGCGATAGAACGAGAGAGAGAGAGAGAGAGTGGAAGGAGTGTGTATTTCAGAGCTGAGAGCTTTAATATAATGACTAGTCTAGCTGGCTACTATGCCATTAACAGAGAGAGAGATAGAACGAGAGAGAGAGAGAGAGGGGTGGAGAGGGAGAAGCAGAGAGCAGCATCTCTGCGTTAATAAAAGGTCTTTGCAGGAGACTGATTAGAAATATAATTTCCTGACTCTTGCTTTTTTTTACCTCATTAAATTGTGCGATGTAGGCCTGGGATATATATAATAACCTGGAGAGGGGAATACAATAATAGAGGGGTGTAAGACAGAGAGTGAATTCTCACTCACACACACACACACACACACACAGGCGCATCCATGTACACGCACACACACACACACACACACACACAGAGTTTATTGCATGCACGTGCACACACGCACACACACAGTGACAAAACGCTAGCTAAAACCTGATGGCGGGAGCATGGCGCCGGCGCTTTAATCAAATTCTACCCTAGTCGCTGTGATTCGTTTCCACGGTAGTTTAATCTCGCCTGTCTCTTTCTGTACCTCAAATAAAACCCAGGCATAAATAAACCAGCAGCTTTACTGTGGGACCAGCCAGGCACACGAACACGCACTCTATTCTAACGCCATGGCCGTGACCTACATACTGTACAGTCAGTTAATACATTATAATTACTATCTACTATTACTATAATGACCATCTCTATTAGCAGGATTATTACTATTCATTTCAGTTATCAACGTCTTATATTAATATTCAAATAAATGCAATTTCTTAAACAGATTCTACCACTGCTGTCAGACCTATACATCCATACAGTAATTAACTGTTATATTACATCATTATTGGCATTACTAATTACTTTTTAACAGTCCGCATAATTTTAATTATTCATTCGTCTTAATAGCATTTGATAATAATATTCATATTAGTGCTAGCTACCACTACTACAAGTGTACTACTAAAAATATTGTTGTATGTAGAGTTGCTCATATACTGTAAAAGTATACATATATTCTAAATACACATTTATCTTGATTACATTATTATCATGAGTTAGCAAGGCCATTCTGGGATGAACCAGGAAGTGTTTTCCTGCAGAGTGAGAGATGGCCTGATAAGTAGAGGTAATAAATAGCCCAATCCAGCCGTGAACTAACTAACTCTCTCTCTCTCTTCTCTCTCCTTCTCACTCTCTCTCCTTCTCGCTCTCTCTCTCTCCTTCTCTCCTTCTCTCTCTCTCGCTCTCTCTCTCTCTCCTCTCTCTCCCTCTCTCTCTCTCTCTCTGCAGCCCCTGTGGCCAAAAAGGCATCTGGTGCTCATGCTGATGTCATCTGGAGATAATAACCAGGCCCAGCGTGGCACCAGACCACAGCCAGCGCTCCGCCTCCCTCTGCTCTGTCAACCCCAGGCTGAGGAGGACAGCAACTACTGCAGTCAGCCCCATAGCCGCAGGGTTGTGGGAGCAGCAGTGAGGGACCGCAATGAGGGGTTACTGGGATCTGGCAACCTTCGGATGAAGAGTTTCAAGGATCTGGCAACCTCGGGGGTCTGCGGTAGAGATTGCACCCCCTGCAGGAAGTCCCATAGCCAAAGGGGGTTAGGGACCCGGCGAGGGGGGGGATCTGAAGCACACTGCTGGGATCTGGCAACCCGCAGGTATGGCGAAATACAAGTGCAACATCTCAACAGTCACCACACTTCTGTCTGAAATACTAAAATAACTGGAGAGTGTGCGTGTGTGAGGGAGGTATTTGGTTGGCATGGCTAATCGAGGCTAACACTTTTACTCCCCTTATCCTAGAAGGCTTCATCCAGCCCTACTACCACCTGCCTTACCACATGTTTTCTCCCACAACCCACCAGGGACTCCAACCCCCAACCCTCCAAACCCCCACCACATTACCACAGAGTGGCCACTCTCACCCTAATCCACCTCCCCTGCCTCCTCCTCAGTGGTTTGTAGGAAATCTATGGATGTGTCCCAAATGGCACCCTATTCCCTGTTTAGTGCACTACTTTTGACCAGAGCAGTATGGGCCCTGTTCAAAGCTAGTGCACTATATAGGGAGTAGGGTGACATTTGGGACGGAGCCAATGTGTTCACTTTCCTAGAGTGGTTAAGAGCACCAGCAACATGGAATTGGAAGGTAACTAACTTGACACTCCTGCCATTTCCTAAAGGGTTTCTAAAATGGGTGTGAGTGGGAGAACTGAGTTACTTTGGGTGGGTAAGATGGTTCAGGCCTGGTCTCTCTGCCCACCTGCAGGTCCATTACTTTGGCTATTAAAGCTCCCGCTGACACGTGTCAATCTCTCCATTTGGACACTGAGTGGGAGGACTATTAAATGGGCCGCTGCTTTCTACCTCTCTCTCTCTCTCTCTCTCTCTCTCTCTCTCTCTCTCTCTCTCTCTCGCTCTCTCTCTCTCTCTCTCTCTCTCTCTCTCTCTTTTTAACTCTCTCTCTCTCTCTCTCTCTTTTTAACTCCATCTCCCTCCTTCTCTCTGGCAGTCTCTCTCTCTCTCTCTCTCTCTCTCTCTCTCTCTCTCTCTCAGTAACTGTCTCCTGTCTGCGAGCATCAACTCCTCGGCCGACACCGATGCCTGCCTCTCTCTCTCTCTCGTTCTTCATCTCAGTGGAGGAGAGGAAACAAGGGAGCAGTGTAGACGGAGAAATCAAATTGTCTTCTGTCTAATTCCCTCTGACGTCTAATTCAGCCTGTTTTTCTTTCTTCACATCCTGGAGGGAAGAGAGAGGGAGGAGAAGGGAAGAAGAGGAGGGGGTGGACTGTGGTGGTAACCTGAGGAGGAGGAAGAGGAGGAGGAGGGGGTGGGCTGTGGTGGTAACCTGAGGAGGAGGGAAGAAGAGGAGGGGGTGGGCTGTGGTGGTAACCTGAGGAGGAGGAAGAGGAGGGGGTGGGCTGTGGTGGTAACCTGAGGAGGAGGAAGAGGAGGGGGTGGGCTGTGGTGGTAACCTGAGGAGGAGGGAAGAAGAGGAGTGGGTGGGCTGTGGTGGTAACCTGAGGAGGAGGAAGAGGAGGGGGTGGGCTGTGGTGGTAACCTGAGGAGGAGGGAAGAAGAGGAGTGGGTGGGCTGTGGTGGTAACCTGAGGAGGAGGAAGAGGAGGGGGTGGGCTGTGGTGGTAACATGAGGAGGAGGAAGAGGAGGGGGTGGGCTGTGGTGGTAACCTGAGGAGGGAAGAAGAGGAGGGGGTGGGCTGTGGTGGTAACCTGAGGAGGAGGAAGAGGAGGGGGTGGGCTGTGGTGGTAACCTGAGGAGGAGGAAGAGGAGGGGGTGGGATGTGGTGGTAACCTGAGGAGGAGGGAAGAAGAGGAGGGGGTGGGTTGTGGTGGTAACCTGAGGAGGAGGAAGAGGAGGGGGTGGGCTGTGTTGGTAACCTGAGGAGGAGGGAAGAAGAGGAGGGGGTGGGCTGTGGTGGTAACCTGAGGAGGAGGGAAGAAGAGGAGGGGGTGGGTTGTGGTGGTAACCTGAGGAGGAGGAAGAGGAGGGGGTGGGCTGTGGTGGTAACCTGAGGAGGAGGGAAGAAGAGGAGGGGGTGGGTTGTGGTGGTAACCTGAGGAGGAGGAAGAGGAGGAGGGGGTGTGTGTGTCTGGGTGTGTGTGTGTGTTAGTGCGTGTGCCTGTGTGTTTGTGTGTGTGTGGTGGTAAGGGGGTCAGTTGGCTGTGGGCTGATATTCAGAATAACCCCTCGCTCCGTGTCAGTTGGAGCACAGATCAACCAAGGGCTGAAGGCTCACCTCATGTCAACACACACACACACACACACACACACACACACACACACACACACACACACACACACACACACACACTTCTTCAAGGATAGATTGACCAATACTCTTTCTTTCAAAATAAAAATAATTTAATGTAACAACCACGCACGTAACAAATACCATTGAAAAATGTAAATTCATTTGAATAATCTACAAACATTTACATAAATTACAAGCAATTGCCCAAACCAAATATCCCAAACACTGTGACCAAAAAAAGCAGTATCACGAGACCGAAGCTCATCGCTATCCAGGGATTGCTTGAGAGGAAATGATGTCATAATTAAAAGGTATTGATATTTACTCTCAGGGTCCCAGCAGTGCTCAGCAGGTTAGCTAATAAATGTTCATCTTAGAGCCACAAGGACTGTGCTGGTCAGAGTATCTATCTCCATGGTAACTGGAACCTGTCCACCGACCCCAACCATACATTGCAAGCTCTGATATAATATTTTCACCCTGTCCTTTCCAACATGTTTCCAACAGTTTTACAGGGCGGCAGGTAGCCTAGTGTTTAGAGTGTTGGGCTAGTAAACGAAAGGTCGCTAGTTTGAATCCCAGAGCCGACAAGGTGAAAAATCGGTCAATGTGCCCTTGAGCATGGCACTTAACCTAATTGCTCCATGGTCCCCCATTAATAATGGCAGACCCGGGCTGTGACCCCACTCTCCGAGGGTACAAAAACACATTTCTAGCTATTGTACATGTGTGAAATAAGACAAATATGAGCACCCACCAAATGATTACAACTAAAGTGTGTGAGTAACCAGGCTAGACCAGTAGAGCTTGGCTCTGCTCAGCAGTGAGAGAAGGATAATAGTGTGACTGACTGCCTGGGCCTCACTAGTTCACCTGGCTAGCTCTGCTGACTAAAGCTGGTCAGCTCTGCTGACTAACTCCTTCCCTTTGTCATCTGTCCGATTCTGTTATCACAGTGCCTTTCAGTCCTCCTACACAGCCTATGGAAGCCCCTAAATCCCCCTCTCTTTCTCTCACTCTACCCCCATTCTATCTGTCCCTCCTCTTTCTCTTCCCCATTTGCTCTCTTCCTGTTACTTCACATCCCTTTCTTTCGGTCTCTATCGCTCTTTTTTCTCCTTCTTCTGTCTCTTTCTCTCTCTCTCTCTCTCTCTCTCTCTCTCTCTCTCTCTCTCTCTCTCTCTCTCTCTCTCTCTCTCTCCCCCTCTCTGTGTGTTGGCTGACTGCTCTGTGGATGGCCGCTCCGTCCCGTGAGTGCTCTGACCCTGGCATTGTCTGGTCCCTGCCTCTCCTCGACCCCTCACACAATGGTGCCTCACACACTGCCACCAGCCTCACTGCACCCCTGGTATTCACTGGGAGAAACACAGGGAGAGAGAGAGACTGTACTATATACTGTAAACTACTACAGGTGTGAACAGTGAACCAGAAATGTGCCCACTGGAAATCTCGCTATTTCTAACTGTGTGTACAGAAAATGTTGATGGAGAAGAACATGAGGGCTAGCTCCATGCTGGTACACACACAGGGGGCGGGAGCTGAGTTCTCTGAGTTCTCTGTGTTTGTGTGTGTGTGTGTGTGTGTGAGAGAAAGAGAGATAATACGTGTGTGTGTGTGACAGATGTCTGGACAGATTCACACGAGGGAGCTGCCACTCCTCGGTCACGTGCTTCACACCATGCCAGGTCATCAGTGGGTCAGCACTCAGCAAGGAAGAGAGAGGCCGATACCCGCTAATTATCAAAATCCAGAAAAGAGCCGTTAAATTCTACAACCACCTAAAAGGAAGCGATTCCCAAACCTTTCATAACAAAGCCATCATCTACAGAGAGATAAACCTGGAGAAGAGTCCCCTAAGCAAGCTGGTCCTGGGACTTTGTTCACAAACACAAACAGACCCCATAGAGCCCCAGGACAGCAACACAATTAGACCCAACCAAATCATGAGAAAACAAAAGAAATCTGTGCAAACTAGAATGTTTTAATTTGCTTATGTTTTATAAGTAGCTAGCTTACCTGTGTTTTCAGACAATTCATAAATATGCTCATTATCTAAACTCACAGGTTAAGCTTAATTGTTGCTTTACCTAAACGTTGGATAAGTAATAGGCTATAACATAATTTACAAAATACAGTGTTTTGACAAACTGGAGAAATAGAAATGTTGTGGGTAGCCTGCGTTCACCTGTTAATCGTGCCCCCTCTGCTGGTTACATTGGAGCGTCACCCGTATGTGAACCCTTTGGAAATACCTGGATTTCTGCATAAAGTGGTCATAACATTTGATGACAAACAGTCTGCTTAAACTAATAACACACAAACAATTATAAGTGTTCATGTCTTTATTGAACACACTGTGTAAACATTCATAGTGCAGGGTGGAAAAGGTATGTGAACCCTTGGATTTAATATCTGGTTGACCCTCCTTTGGCAGCAATAACCTCAACCAAACGTTTTCTGTAGTTGTGGATCAGACCTGCACAACGGTCAGGAGGAATTTTGGACCATTCCTCTTTACAAAACTGTTTTAATTCAACAATATTCTTGGGATGTCTGGTGTGAACCGCTCTCTTGAGGTCATGCCATAGCATCTCAATCGGGTTGAGGTCAGGACTCTGACTGGGCCACTCCAGAATGGGTATTTTCTTCTGTTGAAGCCATTCTGTTGTTGAATTACTTCTGTGTTTTGGGTCGTTGTCCTGTTACATCACCCAACTTCTGTTGAGCTTCAATTGGCGGACAGATATCCTCACATTCTCCTGCAAAATGTCTTGATAAACTTGGGAATTCATTTTTCCGTTTATGATAGAGGCAGAAAAACCTGAGGCAGAAAAACATCCCCCAAACCATGATGCCCCCTCCACCATACTTTACAGTTTGGTTGAGGTTTTGATGTTGGTGCGCTGTGCCATTTCGTCTGCACACATAGTGTTGTGTGATCCTTCCAAACAATTCAACTTTCATTTCATCTGTCAAATAATATTTTGGCAGTAGCACTGGGGAAGATCCAGGCGCTCTTTTGCAAACTTCAGACGTGCAGCAGTGGGTTTTTTTGGACATCAGAGGCTTCTTCTGTGGTGTCCTCACATGAACAACATTCTTGTTTAGTTTACGTATTGCATACTCATCAACAGAGATGTTAGCATGTTCCAGAGATTTCTGTAAGTCTTAGCTGACACTCCAGGATTCTTCTTAACTGCGCTGTGCTCTTGCAGTCATCTTTGCAGGACGGCCACTCCTAGGGAGAGTAGCAACAGTGCTCGTGAGTGTTTTTTATTTTATTTCAATTGAAATATTATGTATTATTATTTTTTATTTAACCTTTATTTAACTAGGCAAGTCAGTTAAGAACAAATTCTTATTTACAAACTCGGACGACGCTGGGCCAATTGTGCGCCGGCCTATGGGTCTCCCAATCACGGCCGGATGTGATACAGTCTGGATTCTAGTGCTTTTTATAGGGCAGGGCAGCTCTAACCAACATCTCCAATCTCGTCTCATTGATTGGACTCCAGGTTATCTGACTCCTGACTCCAATTAGCTTTTGGAGAAGTCATTAGCCTAAGGGTTCACATACTTTTCCCCAACCTACACTTTGAATGTTTAAATTATGTATTCAATTAGACAAGAATAATACAATAATTTGTGTGTTATTAGTTTAAGCACACTGTTTTTCCATTGTTGTGACTTAGATGAAGATCAGATAAAATGTTATGAAAATTTTTGCAGAAATCCAGTTAATTCCAAAGGGTTCACATACTTTTTCTTACCACTGTTTGTACAGACTCAGTGAGCATAGCCTTGCTATTGAGAAAGGTCGCCGTAGGCAGACCTGGCTCTCAAGAGAAAACAAGCTATGTGCACACTGCCCACAAAATGAGGTGGAAACTGAGCTGCACTTCCTAACCTCCTGCCAAATGTATGACCATATAAGAGACACATATTTACCTCAGATTACACCGATCCACAATTTTGATAAACTATCATATCTACTGGGTGAAATACCACAGTGTGCATCACAGCAGCAAGATGTGTGACCTGTTGCCACAAGAAAAGGGCAAATAGTGAAGAACAAACACCATTGTAAATACAACCTATATTTATTTATTTTCCCTTTTGTACTTTAACTATTTGCACATCGCTACAACACTGCATATAGACATAACAACATTTAAAATGTATATTATTTTGGAACTTGTGTGCGTGTAATATTTACTGTTCACTTTTTATTTCACTTGCTTTGGCAATGTAAACGTGTTTACCATGCCAATAAAGCTGAGAGAGAGAGAGAGAGAGAGAGAGAGAGAGAGACAGACAGACAGACAGAGACAGAGAGACAGAGAGAGAGACAGACAGACAGAGACAGAGAGTCTGGAGTGTAGATGAGAGAGAAACACATTTTGAAGAAGTGTAGCTGTACAGAGAGAGAAAGAGAAGCCGAATGAGAGAAAGCGAAAGATCAAGCCTTAATTTCTTGTACAGCACACAGCAGCAGGAGCCATGGCTCAGTACCAAAGGAAACGAAAGGCAAGAGTCGAAATGAGAGAGCGTTTCTTTTCGACGTGTTTCGGTCTGTAATGACTGATGTGAAGGTCACATGTTGAAGTTCTAGTTCTGAATTATGAGTGGGCTGTTTTCAATTAGAGCCACGGTTTTCCTCCCATGTTTAAATATGCAATGCTTGGCTGTTAAACCATTTCCTTTGATAGACTCTGCGGCTAAATGAGAGGAAACCAGTATAGACGAAAGGCACAAGAGGCATGGGGCAGCGCGCAGACACACACTGAAATACATCTGGAGTGATTGCAAGCGACATGCCTGCTGCTCCTACATCCAAACTCTATCAATTAAACACCAAATCCTGATCCTCCACAATAGTTTCCCCTTCCAAACCCATTCTTCATTGCTTTAATCCTCAATGCTGAAACCAAGCCCAGTTCACAAGCTAGCGCGGAGAAAGAAAAAATCAAAGCATGTCAAACTAGCGCTATGGTGCAGGGTGTTGGGGGGAAGACAGCAGTGAGTGGAGGGGTGGGTGTGTGTGTGTGTGTGTGTGTGTGTGAGGGAGACTGTGCGTGAGAGGCATGGGGGATAGGATGTGTGTGCTGTGGCCAACCCAACCCCCCCCCCTCTCTCCCCTCCATAGCAGGGTCTTGGCTGCATTCACAGTGCAGGCATGTCACTGTCTTTAATGAACTCCGACATCACACAAATCACTTGAGTGGTTTCTCGGCAACTGGAGGGGATTTTGGACCTTGGTAGAGCCAAAATAGTCTTCCAGCGGGGAAATTGATTCAGTGGAAGTCTTCACAAAAAAACAACCAAGTCAATAATCACCACAAGAGGTAAAGGAGGACATTGGTTCTGTTTTCCTGCCAGTAGATGGATATCAGGGAAGTCAACCCTGACATACAGCCAGAGAATTGCCAGAGCTGTCTGCCACATGCACGTAAAATAGGAAAGACGTGCTGTTTTCACATTGTGGTGAAATCCCAAAATCTATTTCTCAACCACTTAATCTTCCCTCTTCCCTCAATCCCCATCTTTTTTATTTTTCAACCACTTCCACAAACGGTTTTATTTTTGCCTCCCCCGTGTGGCCGTTGACATTTCCAGGCAGGAATGCAGTTAATGCACCGAAATCCAAAACAACGTCCGACGGTTGAGTTTTAATTTGAGGCAAATTTGGAAAGTGGTGAAAACTCATAACTCGCAACTCCAAAGTTATGAGTATGATGTCATATCACATGTTTATCTTGCAAGAAACACAACGAAATGGGGAATATATGCCAGATGATGTCGTCGTGAGGAATGTTAATTGTAAAATACTTAAATTGACTATTTTATATCATTATAAAGTCATTTACCGTATAAAAACAAACGAACGGCGGTAAGGCTTGAGGGGTTCTGCATGCATCTCGTTTTAGGGTGCAGGTGTCGGAGCGTAATTTGAGACAGTTTTAATTTGCTTATGTTTTATAAGTAGCTAGCTTACCTGTGTTTTCAGACAATTCATAAATATGCTCATTATCTAAACTCACAGGTTAAGCTTAATTGTTGCTTTACCTAAACGTTGGATAAGTAATAGGCTATAACATAATTTACAAAATACAGTGTTTTGACAAACTGGAGAAATAGAAATGTTGTGGGTAGCCTGCGTTCACCTGTTAATCGTGCCCCCTCTGCTGGTTACATTGGAGCGTCACCCGTTAAAATGTACCTGGCGCATGCGCGGATACTTCAAGCTTAAAGGGTAATTAATTGCAGGTGTTAACAAAATTAGTGATGACATTTGGAAGAAACCAAACCAAATATTCTTTTCGAGGACTTGACATAAATATGCAAACACTAAAGGAATAATATATTAAAATGTATTTAGTTACAAAATAATTACATATTTTATATAATAGTATTTCCTTTGTGTCCAAAAGATTGTTGCAAAATGTTTTTACAGATGCATTACAATCGGATGGCAAGACAAACACATCATAAAACCATTTTAATTTCAGAAAATAAAAAAGTATAATTCCCATAACTATAATACGCCACCATCTGTTGATTACATTAATTTCTATGGTGACAATTACCATAAACATTATTACCAAAAATGATGCCACAACTAACATAACACATGCAGATAAATCTCATAAAACAAGGCAGGTTTTAGACAGCTGGCTCAGGGACAGGGCCTAATACCTGGGGGTTATTTAGAAGGACCTGGAAAGATCATATAGAGAGGATGTAGGTGGAAGAGAGAGGGAGGAGTTGGACATAAATCAAGTAGGCCTAAGCATTGCACAGGAGAAAAAACCCTGATTGACAAAGCTTTGTTCTCATTCCTAGAGTGAGTGACTGGGGGTCAATGATACCTGAGCTCTGTGTACTGTACAGTCATTGTATATATCATAAGATACAATGAGTTATCATAATATCATGTAATACCAATTACTTTGTCACCCTTTAAAAAAATGGTATTCAAAGACTTTCAGGGGACCCCAACTTTTTCCCCAAATAATTTCTCGCGACCCCACCCCAAATCTAATGACACAACCTTCAAATCTGTAAATTAAAATGTGTAGATCAACAAATAACCTTCATCAATTATCAAAATGAAAATAAATCAATAAATACAGTAAATACAGTTACTCAATCATTTTATTTTTTATTATTATAAATTTTATTTTGGCGACACCACTGCGGTTCCTCCCGACCGCAATAGGGATCCCGACCCAAACTTTGAATACCACTGCTTTAAAAACAGGTTCCAACATCAATCCAATTAAATCCCTAATTGTATGGAAACATTAACTGTCAGACATTTAGTCAACATAGTCTGACCGGAATGTCTACATTACATTTCAGATGTGACTTGGGTAAGACTATGGTTTGACAGCTTTATTTATATCCTGTATACAATACAGTACATTATTTATACTGTATAGTGTATATAATACAATACACAGTACATAACAATATAATATCTTTATGATAATAAAGATAATTGAAAAACTGTTCCCAAAAATAAGTAAATATAGGTTGGGGAAACTTAAAAGATCTCCTCATACCACCCTCATTACATAATTCATATGTATAGGTAGCCATCATAGATACACATGCATACACAATCAATTTATCTTGTCTCATAATGCCCAGGTAAGTAATGCCTATTGGAACCCTTCTCAGTTTTATTCATTTACAAATATTCAAAATACAGTTATTTGACAAATAAGGAATTCAAAGACATCCAAATTGGCCACCAGTTCCTCCTCAACAAACTTCACATTGATGCCTCTGATGCCCTAAAATCACCATAAATCAGGCTCCACCCACACAATATTCTTCTGCTCCTCCCAGATGATGGAGCGCAGGGTGGTGAGCAGGGCGGTGCGGTCGCACCATGAGTCGGGGCTGACGCTGCGGTAGAGGCAGGGCAGCTTGTCCAGCAGGGGCTCCTCACTGCGAGAACACTCCAGCAGCTGCTCCTCGGACCAGCCCTGACGCTGCACCTTAGACCTGGAAGACGGGGGGAGAGATGGAGGGGAGAGACAGAGACAGAGACAGAGACAGAGATAGAAAAAGACAAATAGGATGGAAGGAGAGATGGAGTGAGAGAGAACAAGATAAATAAACCATATACACCATGTAGGACGGGCAATGGAACAATATTGCTACCATTCTTATTTCTTATCAAAAGTCACACAATGGCCTACTTGAGTTTGCGTGCGCTGTACTTAGATTGGGCGATGAAGATGATGATGGGGAAGATCTCTGCCCTGTGGAGGCGGCGTACACAGTCCAGGCCTAGAGGCAGCACACAATGGATACCCTGAGAGTAGAAGAAGAAGAGGTGTTTCGGTACGGTCAATACTACAGCTGCAGAGATTCTTCTGGAACATCAAATAACAGGGCCACTGAAGGAAGGGAGCTATTATCGGTGATTCGTTGTGAAGTTTGTGGAAAATGGTTCAGGTAAGTCATCAACAATCTAATATCAGTATGTAAAATACAGTCTAATATCAGTATGTCAATTACAGTCTAATATCAGTATGTCAATTACAGTCTAATATCAGTATGTAAAATACAGTCTAATATCAGTATGTAAAATACAGTCTAATATCAGTATGTCAATTACAGTCTAATATCAGTATGTCAAATACAGTCTAATATCAGTATGTCAAATACAGTCTAATATCAGTATGTCAATTACAGTCTAATATCAGTATGTCAAATACAGTCTAATATCAGTATGTCAATTACAGTCTAATATCAGTATGTCAATTACAGTCTAATATCAGTATGTAAAATACAGTCTAATATCAGTATGTCAAATACAGTCTAATATCAGTAACAGTCTAATATCAGTATGTCATCAACAGTCTAATATCAGTATGTCATCAACAGTCAGTCTAATATCAGTATGTCATCAACAGTCTAATATCAGTATGTCATCAACAGTCTAATATCAGTATGTCATCAACAGTCTAATATCAGTATGTCATCAACAGTCTAATACCAGTATGTCATCAACAGTCTAATATCAGTATGTCATCAACAGTCTAATACCAGTATGTCGTCAACAGTCTAATATCAGTATGTCGTCAACAGTCTAATATCAGTATGTCATCAACAGTCTAATACCAGTATGTTATCAACAGTCTAATACCAGTATGTCATCAACAGTCTAATATCAGTATGTCAAATACAGTCTAATATCAGTATGTCAAATACAGTCTAATATCAGTATGTCATCAACAGTCTAATACCAGTAAGTCAAATACAGTCTAATATCAGTATGTCATCAACAGTCTAATACCAGTAAGTAAAATACAGTCTAATACCAGTAAATCAAATACAGTCTTATATCAGTATGTTAAATACAGTCTAATATCAGTATGTCATCAACAGTCTAATATCAGTATGTCATCAACAGTCAAATATCAGTATGTCGTCAACAGTCTAATATCAGTATGTCATCAACAGTCTAATATCAGTATGTCATCAACAGTCTAATACCAGTATGTCAAATACAGTCTAATATCAGTATGTCAAATACAGTCTAATATCAGTATGTCAAATACAGTCTAATATCAGTATGTCATCAACAGTCTAAAATCAGTATGTCATCAACAGTCTAATATCAGTATGTCATCAACAGTCTAATATCAGTATGTCATCAACAGTCTAATATCAGTATGTTAAATACAGTCTAATACAAGTAAGTCAAATACAGTCTAATACCAGTATGTCATCAACAGTCTAATACAGTCTAATATCAGTATGTCATCAACAGTCTAATACCAGTAAGTCAAATACAGTCTAATATCAGTATGTCATCAACAGTCTAATACCAGTAAGTCAAATACAGTCTAATACCAGTATGTCATCAACAGTCTAATACCAGTAAATCAAATACAGTCTTATATCAGTATGTTAAATACAGTCTAATATCAGTATGTCATCAACAGTCTAATATCAGTATGTCATCAACAGTCTAATATCAGTAAGTCAAATACAGTCTAATATCAGTATGTGAATTACAGTCTAATATCAGTATGTCAAATACAGTCTGATATCAGTAACAGTCTAATATCAGTATGTCATCAACAGTCTAATATCAGTATGTCATCAACAGTCTAATACCAGTATGTCATCAACAGTCTAATATCAGTATGTCATCAACAGTCTAATATCAGTATGTCATCAACAGTCTAATACCAGTATGTCATCAACAGTCTAATATCAGTATGTCATCAACAGTCTAATATCAGTATGTCAAATACAGTCTAATATCAGTATGTCAAATACAGTCTAATATCAGTAAGCCAAATACAGTCTAATACCAGTATGTCATCAACTGTCTAATATCAGTATGTCATCAACAGTCTAATATCAGTATGTCAAATACAGTCTAATATCAGTAAGCCAAATACAGTCTAATATCAGTATGTCAAATACAGTCTAATATCAGTATGTCATCAACAGTCTAATATCAGTAAGTCAAATACAGTCTAATATCAGTATGTCATCAACAGTCTAATATCAGTATGTCATCAACAGTCTAATATCAGTAGGTCAAATACAGTCTAATATCAGTATGTCAAATACAGTCTAATATCAGTATGTCAAATACAGTCTAATATCAGTAACAGTCTAATATCAGTATGTCATCAACAGTCTAATATCAGTATGTTAAATACAGTCTAATATCAGTATGTTAAATACAGTCTAATACCAGTAAGTCAAATACAGTCTAATATCAGTATTTCATCAACAGTCTAATATCAGTATTTCATCAACAGTCTAATATCAGTATGTCAAATACAGTCTAATATCAGTATGTCAAATACAGTCTAATATCAGTATGTCAAATACAGTCTAATATCAGTATGTTAAATACAGTCAAATATCAGTATGTCAATTACAGTCTAATATCAGTATGTCAAATACAGTCTAATATCAGTAACAGTCTAATATCAGTATGTCAAATACAGTCTAATATCAGTATGTCATCAACAGTCTAATACCAGTATGTCATCAACAGTCTAATACCAGTATGTCATCAACAGTCTAATACCAGTATGTCATCAACAGTCTAATATCAGTATGTCATCAACAGTCTAATATCAGTATGTTAAATACAGTCTAATACCAGTAAGTCAAATACAGTCTAATACCAGTAAGTCAAATACAGTCTAATATCAGTATGTCATCAACAGTCTAATACCAGTAAGTCAAATACAGTCTAATACCAGTATGTCATCAACAGTCTAATACCAGTAAATCAAATACAGTCTAATATCAGTATGTTAAATACAGTCTAATACCAGTAAGTCAAATACAATCTAATACCAGTATGTCATCAACAGTCTAATACCAGTAAGTCAAACACAGTCTAATATCAGTATGTCATCAACAGTCAAATATCAGTATGTCATCAACAGTCTAATATCAGTATGTCATCAACAGTCTAATACCAGTATGTCATCAACAGTCTAATACCAGTATGTCATCAACAGTCTAATATCAGTATGTCATCAACAGTCTAATACCAGTATGTCATCAACAGTCTAATATCAGTATGTCATCAACAGTCTAATATCAGTAAGTCATCAACAGTCTAATATCAGTATGTCATCAACAGTCTAATACCAGTATGTCATCAACAGTCTAATATCAGTATGTTAAATACAGTCCAATACCAGTAAGTCAAATACAGTCTAATATCAGTATGTCATCAACAGTCTAATACCAGTAAGTCAAATACAGTCTAATATCAGTATGTCATCAACAGTCTAATACCAGTAAGTCAAATACAGTCTAATACCAGTATGTCATCAACAGTCTAATACCAGTAAATCAAATACAGTCTAATACCAGTAAGTCAAATACAGTCTAATACCAGTATGTAATCAACAGTCTAATACCAGTAAGTCAAACACAGTCTAATATCAGAATGTCATCAACAGTCTAATATCAGTATGTCATCAACAGTCTAATATCAGGATGTCATCAACAGTCCAATATCAGTATGTCATCAACAGTCTAATATCAGTATGTCATCAACAGTCAAATATCAGTATGTCATCAACAGTCTAATATCAGTATGTCATCAACAGTCTAACATCAGTATGTCATCAACAGTCTAATATCAGTATGTCAAATACAGTCTAATATCAGTATGTCAAATACAGTCTAATATCAGTAAGCCAAATACAGTCTAATATCAGTATGTCAAATACAGTCTAATATCAGTATGTCATCAACAGTCTAATATCAGTAAGTCAAATACAGTCTAATATCAGTATGTCATCAACAGTCTAATATCAGTATGTCAAATACAGTCTAATATCAGTAACAGTCTAATATCAGTATGTCAAATACAGTCTAATATCAGTATGTCATCAACAGTCTAATACCAGTATGTCATCAACAGTCTAATATCAGTATGTCATCAACAGTCTAATACCAGTATGTCATCAACAGTCTAATATCAGTATGTCATCAACAGTCTAATATCAGTATGTCATCAACAGTCTAATACCAGTATGTCATCAACAGTCTAATACCAGTATGTCATCAACAGTCTAATATCAGTATGTCATCAACAGTCTAATATCAGTATGTTAAATACAGTCTAATACCAGTAAGTCAAATACAGTCTAATACCAGTATGTCATCAACAGTCTAATACCAGTAAGTCAAATACAGTCTAATATCAGTATGTCATCAACAGTCTAATACCAGTAAGTCAAATACAGTCTAATATCAGTATGTCATCAACAGTCTAATACCAGTAAGTCAAATACAGTCTAATACCAGTATGTCATCAACAGTCTAATACCAGTAAATCAAATACAGTCTAATATCAGTATGTTAAATACAGTCTAATACCAGTAAGTCAAATACAATCTAATACCAGTATGTCATCAACAGTCTAATACCAGTAAGTCAAACACAGTCTAATATCAGTATGTCATCAACAGTCAAATATCAGTATGTCATCAACAGTCTAATATCAGTATGTCATCAACAGTCTAATACCAGTATGTCATCAACAGTCTAATATCAGTATGTCATCAACAGTCTAATATCAGTAAGTCATCAACAGTCTAATATCAGTATGTCATCAACAGTCTAATACCAGTATGTCATCAACAGTCTAATATCAGTATGTTAAATACAGTCTAATACCAGTAAGTCAAATACAGTCTAATATCAGTATGTCATCAACAGTCTAATACCAGTAAGTCAAATACAGTCTAATATCAGTATGTCATCAACAGTCTAATACCAGTAAGTCAAATACAGTCTAATACCAGTATGTCATCAACAGTCTAATACCAGTAAATCAAATACAGTCTAATACCAGTAAGTCAAATACAGTCTAATACCAGTATGTAATCAACAGTCTAATACCAGTAAGTCAAACACAGTCTAATATCAGTATGTCATCAACAGTCTAATATCAGTATGTCATCAACAGTCTAATATCAGGATGTCATCAACAGTCTAATATCAGTATGTCATCAACAGTCCAATATCAGTATGTCATCAACAGTCTAATATCAGTATGTCATCAACAGTCAAATATCAGTATGTCATCAACAGTCTAATATCAGTATGTCATCAACAGTCTAATATCAGTATGTCATCAACAGTCTAATATCAGTATGTCAAATACAGTCTAATATCAGTATGTCAAATACAGTCTAATATCAGTAAGCCAAATACAGTCTAATATCAGTATGTCAAATACAGTCTAATATCAGTATGTCATCAAAAGTCTAATATCAGTAAGTCAAATACAGTCTAATATCAGTATGTCATCAACAGTCTAATATCAGTATGTCATCAACAGTCTAATATCAGTAGGTCAAATACAGTCTAATATCAGTATGTCAAATACAGTCTAATATCAGTATGTCAAATACAGTCTAATATCAGTAACAGTCTAATATCAGTATGTCATCAACAGTCTAATATCAGTATGTTAAATACAGTCTAATATCAGTATGTTAAATACAGTCTAATACCAGTAAGTCAAATACAGTCTAATATCAGTATTTCATCAACAGTCTAATACCAGTATGTCATCAACAGTCTAATATCAGTATGTCATCAACAGTCTAATATCAGTATGTCATCAACAGTCTAATACCAGTATGTCATCAACAGTCTAATACCAGTATGTCATCAACAGTCTAATATCAGTATGTCATCAACAGTCTAATATCAGTATGTTAAATACAGTCTAATACCAGTAAGTCAAATACAGTCTAATACCAGTATGTCATCAACAGTCTAATACCAGTAAGTCAAATACAGTCTAATATCAGTATGTCATCAACAGTCTAATACCAGTAAGTCAAATACAGTCTAATATCAGTATGTCATCAACAGTCTAATACCAGTAAGTCAAATACAGTCTAATACCAGTATGTCATCAACAGTCTAATACCAGTAAATCAAATACAGTCTAATATCAGTATGTTAAATACAGTCTAATACCAGTAAGTCAAATACAATCTAATACCAGTATGTCATCAACAGTCTAATACCAGTAAGTCAAACACAGTCTAATATCAGTATGTCATCAACAGTCAAATATCAGTATGTCATCAACAGTCTAATATCAGTATGTCATCAACAGTCTAATACCAGTATGTCATCAACAGTCTAATACCAGTATGTCATCAACAGTCTAATATCAGTATGTCATCAACAGTCTAATACCAGTATGTCATCAACAGTCTAATATCAGTATGTCATCAACAGTCTAATATCAGTAAGTCATCAACAGTCTAATATCAGTATGTCATCAACAGTCTAATACCAGTATGTCATCAACAGTCTAATATCAGTATGTTAAATACAGTCTAATACCAGTAAGTCAAATACAGTCTAATATCAGTATGTCATCAACAGTCTAATACCAGTAAGTCAAATACAGTCTAATATCAGTATGTCATCAACAGTCTAATACCAGTAAGTCAAATACAGTCTAATACCAGTATGTCATCAACAGTCTAATACCAGTAAATCAAATACAGTCTAATACCAGTAAGTCAAATACAGTCTAATACCAGTATGTAATCAACAGTCTAATACCAGTAAGTCAAACACAGTCTAATATCAGTATGTCATCAACAGTCTAATATCAGTATGTCATCAACAGTCTAATATCAGGATGTCATCAACAGTCTAATATCAGTATGTCATCAACAGTCCAATATCAGTATGTCATCAACAGTCTAATATCAGTATGTCATCAACAGTCAAATATCAGTATGTCATCAACAGTCTAATATCAGTATGTCATCAACAGTCTAATATCAGTATGTCATCAACAGTCTAATATCAGTATGTCAAATACAGTCTAATATCAGTATGTCAAATACAGTCTAATATCAGTAAGCCAAATACAGTCTAATATCAGTATGTCAAATACAGTCTAATATCAGTATGTCATCAAAAGTCTAATATCAGTAAGTCAAATACAGTCTAATATCAGTATGTCATCAACAGTCTAATATCAGTATGTCATCAACAGTCTAATATCAGTAGGTCAAATACAGTCTAATATCAGTATGTCAAATACAGTCTAATATCAGTATGTCAAATACAGTCTAATATCAGTAACAGTCTAATATCAGTATGTCATCAACAGTCTAATATCAGTATGTTAAATACAGTCTAATATCAGTATGTTAAATACAGTCTAATACCAGTAAGTCAAATACAGTCTAATATCAGTATTTCATCAACAGTCTAATATCAGTATTTCATCAACAGTCTAATATCAGTATGTCAAATACAGTCTAATATCAGTATGTCAAATACAGTCTAATATCAGTATGTCAAATACAGTCTAATATCAGTATGTTAAATACAGTCAAATATCAGTATGTCAATTACAGTCTAATATCAGTATGTCAAATACAGTCTAATATCAGTAACAGTCTAATATCAGTATGTCAAATACAGTCTAATATCAGTATGTCATCAACAGTCTAATACCAGTAAGTCAAATACAGTCTAATATCAGTATGTCATCAACAGTCAAATATCAGTATGTCATCAACGGTCTAATATCAGTATGTCATCAACAGTCTAATACCAGTATGTCATCAACAGTCTAATACCAGTATGTCATCAACAGTCTAATATCAGTATGTCATCAACAGTCTAATACCAGTATGTCATCAACAGTCTAATATCAGTATGTCATCAACAGTCTAATATCAGTATGTCATCAACAGTCTAATACCAGTATGTCATCAACAGTCTAATACCAGTATGTCATCAACAGTCTCATATCAGTATGTCATCAACAGTCTAATATCAGTATGTTAAATACAGTCTAATACCAGTAAGTCAAATACAGTCTAATACCAGTATGTCATCAACAGTCTAATACCAGTAAGTCAAATACAGTCTAATATCAGTATGTCATCAACAGTCTAATACCAGTAAGTCAAATACAGTCTAATATCAGTATGTCATCAACAGTCTAATACCAGTAAGTCAAATACAGTCTAATACCAGTATGTCATCAACAGTCTAATACCAGTAAATCAAATACAGTCTAATATCAGTATGTTAAATACAGTCTAATACCAGTAAGTCAAATACAATCTAATACCAGTATGTCATCAACAGTCTAATACCAGTAAGTCAAACACAGTCTAATATCAGTATGTCATCAACAGTCAAATATCAGTATGTCATCAACAGTCTAATATCAGTATGTCATCAACAGTCTAATACCAGTATGTCATCAACAGTCTAATACCAGTATGTCATCAACAGTCTAATATCAGTATGTCATCAACAGTCTAATACCAGTATGTCATCAACAGTCTAATATCAGTATGTCATCAACAGTCTAATATCAGTAAGTCATCAACAGTCTAATATCAGTATGTCATCAACAGTCTAATACCAGTATGTCATCAACAGTCTAATATCAGTATGTTAAATACAGTCTAATACCAGTAAGTCAAATACAGTCTAATATCAGTATGTCATCAACAGTCTAATACCAGTAAGTCAAATACAGTCTAATAGCAGTATGTCATCAACAGTCTAATACCAGTAAGTCAAATACAGTCTAATACCAGTATGTCATCAACAGTCTAATACCAGTAAATCAAATACAGTCTAATACCAGTAAGTCAAATACAGTCTAATACCAGTATGTAATCAACAGTCTAATACCAGTAAGTCAAACACAGTCTAATATCAGTATGTCATCAACAGTCTAATATCAGTATGTCATCAACAGTCTAATATCAGTAAGTCATCAACAGTCTAATATCAGTATGTCATCAACAGTCTAATACCAGTATGTCATCAACAGTCTAATATCAGTATGTTAAATACAGTCTAATACCAGTAAGTCAAATACAGTCTAATATCAGTATGTCATCAACAGTCTAATACCAGCAAGTCAAATACAGTCTAATATCAGTATGTCATCAACAGTCTAATACCAGTAAGTCAAATACAGTCTAATACCAGTATGTCATCAACAGTCTAATACCAGTAAATCAAATACAGTCTAATACCAGTAAGTCAAATACAGTCTAATACCAGTATGTAATCAACAGTCTAATACCAGTAAGTCAAACACAGTCTAATATCAGTATGTCATCAACAGTCTAATATCAGTATGTCATCAACAGTCTAATATCAGGATGTCATCAACAGTCTAATATCAGTATGTCATCAACAGTCCAATATCAGTATGTCATCAACAGTCTAATACCAGTATGTCATCAACAGTCTAATATCAGTATGTCATCAACAGTCTAATATCAGTATGTCATCAACAGTCTAATATCAGTATGTCATCAACAGTCTAATATCAGTATGTCAAATACAGTGTTGTGGCCTTCTGATGATCCAACCTGCTTCATGACCCTCTCAACACTCTGCAGGGTGTAACACCGCTGACCCCCCTGTTCACACTCCTCCAGCACCTCAGACCTCTGCAGCCTGGCAGCGTGCTCACTGGGACTCAACAACTCTGGGGATAGGGGAGGGAGAGAGCGAGGGGGGATGCAGTTATTGGATGAAAGAAAAAAAGATAGAGAAGGAGAGAGAAAGAACGTCAGAAAACGAAAAAAGAAATATCCTCCCTAACCTGGCAAACACAACTGAAAGCCCTGCCACTCGGCCAGCTTCTTGTCCAGGACACGGCCGAGGATTGTGGGAAGCAGGAGGACAGGACGGCAGACAGGTGGGTAGTGGGGCGTGACCAGGGTGTAGGGCATGAGGGTCACACAGCCCCTGAGCGCAGAGGCATCCCCTAGAAGAGAGGACAAAATTAGGACGCACCAGGTTCAGGTCAAGAACTAAGGCAACATTATTACTACGCAGTATAGGTGTTAGAGCTGTGACGATACCAGTATTGCAATATTCTTATATCAAAACACGATACTTGCTGCGATACCTGTATCGTCCCGGCCCTAATAGGTATGGGAGTATCATAGGGCTGGAGTTAATCCAACCTGCCTAAACAATGTTTATGCACAGTTTAGCAAACTTGGTTTGTTGGCCGCCATTTTGACAATTCAATGGAGTGTTTGGCTCCAACATGGAGGATCGTCTGTTATGTTATGACCTCTATGGTTCTCGCTCTGTTACGTTTTGTATATTCTTGTGTACAAAAATTACTTCCTATCCAGCCTTGACTGTATCTGATATATACCTGGCTCAGTGCCCTTGTCCTTGCGGTCTTCCACACAGACCCACAGAGGATTCCTCCCCTGTCTCCCCGTACTGACGATCCTCACCGTCTTCTTCTTCTCCCGGGCCTGAGGACCAAGCGAACTATGTGGTAAAACCCAAACGTTTGATAGCGGTTCCGAGGGATCTTCACATGACATGACTACACAAATTTCCTTCATAAATGTTCGGTTAACACAATCGAGAAACGTCCAAAAACATTTTTGGAAAACACATTCGCGGGAAAGGTCACTTGACAGTAACTCAGAACCGTAAAGCGAGTTAGATTTTGGTCAGAGTAGTTCTGCATACTATGAAACTAATGAATGGTGTTACCTTTCTAAGTGTCATGGTTTGGAAACTCATGTCCTCGATAGCTCTGATCAGCAGGCGTTGGGCCCTGCAAGGACAACGAACACATCTTCATTCAAATAATTTATACAGTATGTCATTTATGTATTGGCCAATTCACACCTTCAGTAATTCTTAACAGTAGGTCATTGAATCAAACATAGATTACATGTTAGTTCTCCAGACGGGGGATCGATATAGCCTAGTCCCAGATCTATTTGTGCTATAGTGGTCATAGGAGTTGGTAAGATAGCACAAACAGATCTGGCTCCAGGCTAGGATAGAATGTCAACAATCCAAGCCCACATGATGGGTACTGGGCCCAGTACCTGTAGTAGTTGGGCAAGTTGCCAGTCTTGAGGTCCAGCAGTTGGCAAGGGTGGACGTGGCTGGCCCTCCAGGAGCCGACGGTACCCGCTGGGCGGGTGCTTGTGACGTGGAGGATGTCGTTACAGGAAACGGTCAGAGCGTCCTGCAAGCCCCCAGGTAACGACATGTTGACACGCACGTAGAAGGAGTCACCTGACATGGCCTCGCCACTCTGCAGCTGGAGCAGGAGCTTCTTGTAGGCTGAGAGAGAGAAAATAGGAGGGACCATAGAGGTTATGATTATGACTGTGACAGATCTGGGTCACGGCACCAATGTTACAGGTGTGATATATACACAACCAATCAATATGAATAGAACAGAAACAACATGAAATGTCAAGTGGAAGCATAACTTTACCTGTTTCATGTGATAATTCTTAGTGATACACAATACACAGAGAATGGTACTTATGCAATGCTATTGTGGCGTGCCAATAGCTTTCCAGTGAGAACCAATAAGAAAAAAAGAGCACTGTTTTTGGTTGTTGTGAATATTAGCCAGGTGCTGAAATGGACTACTTTAAAGTTGTTTTGGGTTAAGTATCCCCAGTATGTCACACTGTTTTCACGCCTATGTTTCCATGTTACCACAAAACAAACAGATCATCCTAACTACCTATAAAACATGAAACGGATCAGCCTAACTACCTATAAAACATGAAACGGATCATCCTAACTACCTATAAAACATGAAACGGATCATCCTAACTACCTATAAAACATGAAACGGATCATCCTAACTACCTATAAAACATGAAACGGATCATCCTAACTACCTATAAAACGGATCATCCTAACTACCTATAAAAACGGATTATCCTAACTACCTATAAAACATGAAACGGATCATCCTAACTACCTATAAAACGTGAAACGGATCATCCTAACTACCTATAAAACATGAAACGGATCATCCTAACTACCTATAAAACGTGAAACGGATCATCCTAACTACCTATAAAACGTGAAACGGATCATCCTAACTACCTATAAAAGATGAAACGGATCATCCTAACTACCTATAAAAGATGAAACGGATCATCCTAACTACCTATAAAACGGATCATCCTAACTACCTATAAAAACGGATTATCCTAACTACCTATAAAACATGAAACGGATCATCCTAACTACCTATAAAACATGAAACAGATCAGCCTAACTACCTCTAAAACATGAAACAGATCATCCTAGAGACACACACTAGTCAAACAACATTCTTTCTAATCAGATAAGAACACATTTGTATCTCTCTAGTGCCGATCCGAGCGATTTGACACACTCCATCAAAGTCACTAACATTTTGAAGAACATCCTTGCTTTTAGAATTATGTGACATCAGAAGGATAACGTCCAGTCAAGGGAGATAGAAAGGATGCATTTGACAAGTATTTGCACTGGGCAGGGTATTTGAATGTGATGACGTGTAAAGTATTTTAACCAGACTGTATTTGAACGTAATGATGACATATTCATATATTTTAACAGGGCTAGGGTCTCACCATCTTGGTTGGGCCTCAGGGAGAGGTGGCAGAAGCCTCGGACCTGCCCCAGAGCCCAAATGGCTTCCTCCAGGGTGGAGTCCTCCAGAACCATTCTTAGAGCCTGCTGATCCTGCTCATACTTCACCTGGAACCCAGTAGCACAAATACCCATTGGAATTATAGTGCCTTCACAGAAACTGTGAGGAAGAGGGGCTGGGGAGTTATGACACAAAATGGCTGCCATAAATTGATCTGTCAGGTGCGTGCTGGATAGGAGACTGGAGTTGTGGGGATACGAACACACACACACACACACACACACACACCTCCAGTATTTGTGCCCCCGAACTGATGCCCACAGTGTTGGCGGCGGAGTCCTCAGTGACCTGGTGGACGAACACGCCAGTCTTGTTACCCCCCACCACCTGCAGCTGGCTCAGCAGTGCCTCCCCCTGGAAGGAGATGGTCAGGACTCGGCCCGTGATGCGCATGGCCCGGGGCCGGGAGCGCAGCAGGAATGGGGGGGCTGATGCCCTGGAGAGGCTGGGGTTGAGATAGAGAGGAGGTGAGAGTATTTCATTGTTAGATGAATCTCTCGTGGACAGACTACGGAAAGTTTGTAAAACAAAAACGAGCATCTGACCAAAATACGTGTGATTTTCGTTTTGGGTTAACCCCGATTATTGTTAAATGCATACGTATGTATGTAAGGTACTTTGAGTTTGGTAATGGCGCCTTATAGGAGCAAATAATAATGTGTCATCACAATACCGTCTCCTTGCAATATTCAGGCTAAATGGATTTGTTCCTCTGTACTTATGCTTGCTTTAGCCTTCCCTCCACTGAGTTCATCATCAACATTTCAAGGTAGTGAATGTGTGCAAATCCCATAGATTTCAGTACATCAAGGTTCATTCAAGTTCCTCACCCATCACTCTTGTTGCTTTGGCAGGAAGGTGTGGGTGACATAACAGATTCCTCAACCTCATTTCCTGTAAATCAAAAAAACAAAACAAAAGAGAGACTGTTCAAGAATGTGTCCACAGACAGAAAGCCTCACAGTTAATGTGTTACCTAGTCAACAAGAATGTGTCCACGGATAGAAAGCCTCACAGTTAATGTGTTACCTAGCCTACCGGGCCAGGATCCAAACTTCAATGTTTCATTTGTTTTCAGGAAGGGTGTTTCCCCACAAAGATAAACACGCAAGCACTTGCTTATATCCATGTATGCACGCACGCACGCACGCACACACACACACAAATTTACTGTAAGCTGGTGAGTCCCAGTTAGGTGAGAGGTTGTTAAAGGTGGGAGTTCATTCAGTTACGTACCACTGGCGATGAACACAAAGTCATTGTCCAGTAAGGAGTCACATTCAGCCGTCTCCGAGCTAGGGACAAAAAGACAGAATAACACTTGTTTACAAAATGTTGTCTTCTTATTTCAGCCTTATTTTCGCTCTCACTCTCCCTCTCTCTCTAAACTCTCCTTTCCTCTCTCTCTCTCTCTCTATCATGTATGCTGCGACAGATAAACTGGTTGGGTGAGTTGGACTGCAGAAATCCAGAGTTGCTATCATGCCACTTGGAGAGGCTTTTTTCTTCACTGTAAACACAAAACTACTCCAATAAACATGAACACGGGCAGCCGTTCATCTGTGAAAACAACCTATAATAACACCTGAATCCTCAATCAAATATTACCAGAAAGGGTGCGTTTCCAATGGCCATAGGGCTCTGGTCAAAACTACTGTACTATATAGGGACTAGGGTGCCATTTGGGACACAAACATAGAGACTCCACATAGGAAGATCAGATCTACCTGTACATAGTTCTACTAATAAAGTGGCTATATTGTAGAATGACCTCATGTTATTAGAACAGAAACAAGGTCTGGGGACGCTGGCAAAAGAAGGGCTGGGGACGCTGGGGAAAAAAGGTCTGGGGACGCTGGGAAAAGAAGGGCTGGGGACACTGGGAAAAGAAGGGCTGGGGACACTGGAAAAAGAAGGGCTGGGGACGCTGGGAAAAGCCTTGAAATTAAGCTCTTCCCGGCAACAGACAGAGTAAACACATGGCCTTCCTGGTAAAAAAAAAGTAGACTTTGGACAGCGACATCACATCACTCAGAATATAGAAGGAAGCATGCCAACTGTGCTACTGTGTAAATGCCCAACTGGTTCTGAATGAGGAGTCGGACTGTGTCTTAAACACACACACACCCCTTACCTGTCTCGACAGTACCATAGGTCCTCTTTTCGTCTCCGCAGTGACTCTGGGCATGGAGGCTCCACATTTTGGGACCAGGCACTACTTGGAGAGATATCGCCACTCTACACACAGACACACACACACACACACACACACACACACACACACACACACACACACACACACACACACACAATTGCCAGAAAGAAGGAGAAGTCAAGAAAAATCCGATGACATAAACTGAAATGACTGATATAAATCACACACACCTTTATACTGCATCCCCTCATGGAATCAGGGCATATTGCATGCATGCGGCGGAGGCGGGGACGAGGTGGGGGGGTGGAGGGGAGGCTGTCACTGCTGGAGCCCTGGCTCTCCCAGCTGAACTTCCTCTCCTGGAGACAGACACACACACACACACATTAGCCTTTAGTATCGAATTTAGAATCTGCTCTGTATGTAAATCTGTATACAACGTACACATGTACGTCTATACAAGTGTGAGTGTTCCGTGAGTGTGTATACAACGTGCATGTGTGTGTGTGTGTTACCCCTGGTGTGTCGGGGACACCTTGGCAGGCCCCCCAGGCCCTGAGGGTGAAGACCTTCTCCTGGAGCTCCACCAGTTGGCAGCGCAGAGTGTCCTTCTCAGCCAGGCTCCTGGCTATCTGGGCCTGGGCCTCGTCTCTGGACAGGTACGCCTGGAGAGATGGACAGACAGACAATAAGACAGACATACATACAATGAGTTTACAAAACATTAAGGACACCTTCCTGATATTGAGTTGCCCATTCACCCTCTGAATGGCACACATACGCATGTCCCAATTGTCGCAAGGGTTAAAAATTCTTCTTCAACCTGTCTCCTCCCCGGCATCTACACTGATTGAAGTGGATTTAACAAGTGACATCAATAAGGGATCATAGCTTTTACCTGATTTCACTTGGTCAGTTTATGTAATTGACAAGCAAAGGCAGACATGAAGGCAGGTCAGTATGCAGATAGGTGGATACAGGCAGGCAGGCAGGCAGGCAGGCAGGCAGGCAGGCAGGCAGGCAGGCAGGCAGGCAGGCAGGCAGGCAGGCAGGCAGGCAGGCAGGCAGGCAGGCAGGCAGGAATGGCATTCCAATAATTGAATTCAGGATGAGTAATGATACCATGAGCTATAAGGTAATAGCTCCTTACGTGGTCTCTTTCTGCCTGTAGCTCCCTCAGTTGGCTCTGTATGGCAGTACTCTTCTGCTGGTACATCTCACAGTCCAGAGACAGCTTCTGAACCTGCAGCGCCAGACACTCCTTCTGCTCTACCATCTAAGAGAAAGAAAAACACCCATGCAGTGTTTAGAGTTTGGCCACTCTAAAATGTACTGTTGTGACACAAAGCAGATTTCCTTTCAGCAGATATTTGCTGTCTCGTAGACGCACACACCTCCTGCCTCTCGCCGACCAGCTTCTCATTCTCCTCTCTGTAGCACCTGAGCTGCTCAGCAAGCTCCATACGGCCATCCATCGCCTCAGCCAGGTCTTGGGCCAGGATATCCTCACGTGCCTGGAGAGGGAGGGAGGGAGGGAGGGGGAGAGAGAGAGAGAGAGAGAGGTGGGTGTAGGGATAAAGAGAATGGGGGATAGAAAATGAGAGAAAGGGTCAAGAGAGATAGCGAGAGAAAAAGAGAGAAAGACAAGAGGAAGAGACAATAGTCAGAACAACAGTGTGTCTCTAAGAATTTCTACAGTTTGTTTGTGGAAGTCTGAGCTTGTGTTCTCCTCACTCACCGGGGTGAATTTCTCTGCCTCCAGCAGCTTCCTGCGCAGAGTGCTAATCTCGTCCCGCAGTTTCTGCGTCTCGCTGTGGGTGGTGCACTTGAGCGAGCGCTGCCTCTCGAAGTCCGTCTCCGTCTGGGCTTTGCGTAGCTCAAACTGAAGCTGATACACCTGCCCAGAAGTAGAAAAACACAAGACTACTGTCACAAATACTGTGAGCGCAGTATCTGACCACAGGTGCTTTCAACATGTTTCCTATTGTCCCTTGTTGTTTCTTACAGTAAATTAAACGTGTCTATTAAAGATGGAATCCGCAGTAGGGAAAAGAGCCACTGTCTGCCCCATGCCTGTTGTTATTGTTTTGGTGTTGTTGATGAAACAGAGCTGGAGAGCATCGTGCATTGTAATCTAAATGTTGATTGCAGTAACTTCTTTGTAATATCGCAAAACTGATTTTGTTTCACCATTAAGGATTCCAACTTTAACATGTCTCTACACCAAAATAATGCTGCAATTAGTTCAATCCACTTTACAATACTTTTGGTCAACCCTGTAACAACACTGTCAATACTGTAACACTGTCAATTTGTTTCTTTTTCATTTAACCAGGCAAGTCAGTTAAGAACAATTTCTTATTTACATTGACGGCCTACCCCAGCCAAACCTGGACGACGCTGGGCCAATTGTGTGTCGCCCTATGAGGCTCCCAATCACGGCCGGATATGATACAGCCTGGATTCGACCCAGGACTGTAGTGACGCCTCTTGCACTGAGATACAGTGCCGGCTTAGACCACTGCGCCACTCGGGAGCCCAATGTACCGTAGTGCAGTCATCACCACTCCTGAATATCACACAGCTAACCCTTTGACCCTAACCTGCAGGTTGAGGTCGCTACAGTGGATGTTGGCAGCCGACCTCTCCTCGATGGCGGACGTGTAGCGCACATACAGGTCACACTTCTCGTCCTTCAGCTTCAAGATGTCTTGGTGCGCGGCAACCAAGTGCTTCCTCATGCGGCTGTGGTCGGCCTTAAGACGGCGAGACTCCTTCCCCTGCTCCAGAGTCTGACCTAGCTCCGCCTCCAGGGAGATGCAGCGCGTCCCCAGCCGACTGGCCTCCTGCCGAGCCTCCTGCAGTTCCTTCTGCATCCCTGTCACAGCTCTGACCAGGTACTCCGTCAAGTCCGAGTACTTAATCAGGCCTGGGAGGAAAGCAGGTTAGGGTGGACACACTACACCCTTCTACTGATTAGACTATGCATAATTTCCCACCAGATATTTTTACCAAATTATTTATATTAGATTATGTGAATAATTTATAGTTAAAATACTGTTTACTGGTGAACAGAATTAACACATTGTACTGTTTTCAAGCAGACAGGACAACTTTAAAAAAAAGAGCCATCATCCTTCACACATGGCCTAAATGACCCACATGGTAAACAGGTAACGTGTTGTGTGCTACTCACCACTGAAGCCAGAGGGCTCGGTGCTGGGCTTGCGGCCTGTGACCTGGGTGTAGAGGGTGGGGTAGTGGATCATCAGACTCTCCAGCAGCGCCATTGCGCCATTCCTCCCCTGGATACGCAGCAGGTCCAGCATGTGACCTAAAGAAGACAAAGGGTTAAATAGGACGAAGGCCAGGGAGGGCACAATGTAAGACATGCTCAAGTGCATAGATATAGACTGAGTGTACAAAACATTAGGAACACCTTCCTAATGTTGCATTGCACCCCCTTTTGCCTCAATATGTCGGGGCATGTACTCTAGAAGGTGTCGAACGCGTTCCACAGTTATTGGAATTTTTCCGTTGTAGGATGGCCAGAGTTAGGGTTAATAAATCAGTGGAGGCCAGAGGGAAAAAAAGTGGTAAGAAATCTGGAAATTGCATCATGTCAGCTAGGCTGGATTCTGACAGGCTCACTTTCCCGTTGAACTCCTCACGCTTCTTCTTGAACCCGCAGGACATAAAGCAATGTATAGCTAAAATGGATATTGATTTTGAGACGTGACATGTAGTATTTTCATATTTTAGTATACACTTTTCATATTAAAAAAAAAATAATAATAAAATAAAACATCTGTGAAATGTCAACAGAGCACTGAGCGTTTTATTTTCAAAGACTTTCACATTTAATCCAGCTCGTGTCTTGCTAATTTGAAGACGACGACCACAAAATGTAAAACCATCAAAGGTTGTTACTATAAACCTGCACCGCTATGTCAACAGAGCTCCATGCTTATTAATGGATGTATTCGGTTACAAAATAATAATGTTAATGCTATGTTACAGAAAGACCCCACTGAATGATTCAGAACATGAATAATCATATTCGTCTTGGTAAAATGTATTTTATAACATAAGGAAGTTACATTTCCTCACCAAGGCTGGGCAGGATGGCGGGACACCCTATACAGTATCTCTTACACATCCAAACTCCTACAAACTCAGTGGCCTTGTGGTTAAAGTGTCCACCCTTAAATTGCAAGGTTAGGAGTTTGGTTACTGGTAGAGTCATAACCAAAGACTGTAAAAATTGGGACCTGATGCCTCTATGCTTGGGACTCAGCATTAAGGAGATTGATTGCCGGTAAGGCCCTGTGACAGACTAGCATCCTGCCCAGAGGGTGTACTTGTACACCAGGCTGCCTCACGCTACAAAAACAGTTCACAGGCTCCTACCCCTGTGGGCCGTTTTGGCTGGGACAAGACTTACTACTTACTCCTCCAAAGAAATGTATACACAAAACCAAATGAAAAAAATCTACATTGATAGAATCAAATAGAATTCAACCGAATAGAAAGAAATACAGATAGCAGAATTAAATCTAAAGTAATACAATAGAAAATCCTTTTTAAAAATCCTAGAATCTAATAGAAGTCTTACTGGTCCTCATGGAGCTGTTGGTGAGCGTGAGGCAGGAGAGGATCTCGTCTTCATCCATCTCTGTGAGGACCCTGGCCTGGCGCAGGTAGGGGATCAACATACACGGTTTCACACCCAGGGAGATACGATGACGGTTGTCGTTGATCAGCTCCCATACATCCTCCTCACTCTCCTTAAAGTCGGGCCCTTCCGGAACACACTCCGCTGCCATGGTGTGTGTGTGTGTGTGTGTGAAACACACTTCGAGTGAGCCTCAATGGTGGTCGCAGGCAGACGAAGTCCCTGAAGACACACACACTCAATCACGCACACACGTAATATTATCGCTGTCCGATGCAGGGATTAAAACGAAATGTCAGAGACACAGGGACTCCAGCTCTGTACGAGATACATTTATCTCCCACGGCTACATGGTGTAGGCGTCGTTGCACGCAAGGGTGTGTGTGTGTGTGGGAAAACCTGAAAGACAAGACAGAAACATAGTCCCCGGTGAATCAGTGCCCACGCACACCCCGAGGGACTGCCCATGTACGCACACACCTGCACACAATAACCTGAAGATGTGTACATTTCACAGTTGTAAACATCCTATCATGCCGTACCTCCGTGCTTCACTGATGTATTATACCTTTGTTTGCACTACATGGCACTGATTCAATATCCGCAATAACACAAATCTACTTACCTTCCTCCATGTTCTTTGTTAATGAAGCCATTTTGCACTGTTTGTTGAATGGGGGACACGTCACATGAACGAATGAATGAATAACCATGTGTCTTTAACAACAGTGGTTGTGCCACTGTCATAAAGACACAGAATCAACCTCTCTCATGCATTCGTTCCAATTACTATAGCTCCCGCCTTGGACGCATAACTCACTCAAGTTTCGTCAAGAATGATCTTCTGTGCGGTTCTGAGACAGGACGTGTGACAAAACGAACGGACAGACGGACACTGATCCACAGTCCCCTCGTCGATTTAATCTTGGGGGGGGGAAACAATAGATCAGGAGCTAGGGAATCTTTGCTGTAAATGTATCGACCTGTATATACATGCTTCATATTGTGTTGTTACCATATGTGACTCTTATTACCACGTGTAGCCTAGTAAACTAATAATATGCCGAAGTGTGGCTATAATAACAAAACCCTAGATACAAAAGCTAGGCTACTCCTTACTTGACTTTGGTCTGTACACGACAGCATGTATTCAAGAAGGTTACAAAACTGGCAAATGCAGGGAGGAAATATTGGGAAACGCATAAATGTTACTGAATAACCATGAGGAATTGTAGGAATGTAGTACAACTCACACGCATCTATTTAAAGGAATATATATATATATATAAGCATACTTAAAATAAAATACATTACTTCTTATAATATTTACAAAACATAAGTCAAATGTATTAGTGCCATTTACCTTTTCTTGGGAGTCGCAGGTGTAGCCTAATGCAGTTGCGATTTTAGCATGGAAATCTTGGTATGGCAAACAAAAAAAATGTTTTAGACGCATGCCAGCAAAGCAACACTAAACAGTACATTAATTGCACTATAACGGTGACAAACGGTGCCCACAAACTGATAGGTCCCAACATCTTCCAACTGCTACACCTGGCTATCAGCGGAGCCTTGTCTGGCAGCGAAACAGTTCATTCAGCTTCATTTACTGCCTTTTAAAAAAACATAGCTGATACGGCTGACTTGGCATAAGGAGACGACAAGCGGATAAGAGGCAATCCTTAATTTCGAGTAAGTCATTAATGAGCTATCGACGACGGACATAGTCAATATAACTATTTATTCAGCACTTTTGAAATGTACAGTGACAGCATTCAGAACCTGGGCCGTTCTTACAGTGTTCTCCCTGTACACCAAGTCAGAACCCTAGGATAAATAAAGGGGGCATATAAGCAGACAATGAAAGCTCTTACAATATTCAATTATTACATTTCTCTAAAACAGGCTATAGGCTACATGTGCACCACCAACTTAGAACAGTAGGCGAAATTAAGAGGTGAAAACAGACCAAATTATTAAGGGTGAGGCACATTGGCTACTAACAGCTTACTACACAACATACACTTACTATGACCTTCTTAGCTACAGTATACATATCTCTCTGGCATCTTACATAATTGATGAAGCAGTGTAACAGTTTTGCTTCAGTCCCTCTCCTAGTCCCTACCTGGTCTCGAGCCAGGGACCCTCTGCACACATTGAAGCGTCGTTAAGCATCGCTCCACAAAAGCCGTGGCTCTAACAGCAGTGCTTACAGATCAAGGGAAATAACTACCTCAACGTGTCAGAGCGAGTGACATCACAGACTGAAACCCTACTAGTGCGCACGGTTAACTAGCTCGCCGTTTCACACCGTTTACGGCAGCATATATTTTTTGACTCACGTTGTTGGGATGTGAAGGAACTGCGCGGCGGTCCTTCTTGGGCAAATTTTGTAATCAAAGAGAAAGATGCCGGATTTACAATTTTGAGTTGAATGACTGTTCAAACCATATTTTCACAGTTTGATCTGTTTATTCCCGATTTCCCAGTTGCAATGCTTGCAGTTAACCGCTGTCACCGATTCCTTACAAACCATTCATAGATTAATTTGCGATCTCCAAATTGTTGTGTAATGTTTATGTCAAATAGCCAATGAGCACCGATCCGTTTTACCTGTATTTTCTCTTCCTTATTTCTTTTCATAATGACAAGGATTATGACATTGACCTTGACCTTTCTTGGAATGGCACTTCTAATCTAAATATATGAAAGGACCTCAGATTCTTGGGCTCAGGTTCAAACACTTAAAAGACACACCCTATCCCCTCAGGCCTGAAATGAAGTGGACACTTCTGATTTGCATTAGTTTTCACTTACACTTGTATGTTGACTTCTCCATTTATGTTGTTTTTAAGTTTTCACTGACTTTTCTTAGCGGATATACAACCGTCGCAAATTGAATTATGGGGAGTTTCAGGCCCTGGAGTGGACATAATTGTACACTCGCAAACTCGACTAAAAACGAGGGCTAAGGGGCTTACGTTGCAAACTTCCCTTGCTTGGCTAATCATTTGGACCGCATTCCCAAGATAGCTACGGGGATTCCCCCAAGAGCATAAGGCAAGGATACGTGGATAAGGGTGTGTCTTTTAAGTGTGTGGACCGCAGCCGTGTTGTCTCCCTTACTAAAGGCTGGTGACGTATGTCCCCATGAGTGACAGAACACTGAGCCAATCACGGTGCAATGCTGAGCCAATCACGGCGCAGTGCTCCTATTTTCTGCTGGCCTGCCCTACCAGCCCAGAAAGCACTGAGCTAGGCTGAAACACCTGCATTATGGAGCTGCCTGTTTGTATGCTGCTTTATTAACTCAATGATATATACAGTATACCAAAAAAAAAAAGTATATATATTATTTATTTATTTCAAGAAATGTGGGGCTCAAAATGAATGACAGGTTGCCACTGAGCCTATGTATAATCACCATGAACGACCCTACGCGTTCGAGCAGCGCTCCTCCCGCCGATGACAGCACATGGGCGAGGAGGACAACTAAACCGACTAATCGTACGAAGTTACTAATCATCCAATCAAAAAATTATCTGGGTTATTCCTGATGGACTATAGCCTAATAAAAGAACAAACAAAGACATTCGGTATGTTGACACAGGCTCGTCGAACATCTCATTCCAAAATCATGACCATTAATATGGAGTTGCTATAACAACCTCCACTCTTCTGGGAAGGCTTTCCACTAGATGTTGAAACATTGCTGCTAGAACTTGCTTCCATTCAGCCACAAGAGTATTAGTGGGTGATTAGGCCTGGCTCGCGGTCGGCTTTCCAATTCATCCCAAAGGTGTTCGATGGGTTGAGGTCAGGGCTCTGTGCAGGCCAGTCAAATTCTTCCACACCGATCTCAACAAAATATTTCTGTATGGACCTCGCTTTGTGCACAGGGGCATTGTCATGCTTGATCAGGAAAGGGCCTTCCCCAAACTGTTGCCACAAAGTTGGAAGCACAGAAATGTCTAGAATGTCAATGTATGATGTAGTGTTAAGATTTCCCTTCACTGGAACTAAGGGGCCTAGCCCGACCCATGAAAAACAGCCCCAGACCATTATGCTTCCTCCACCAAACTATACGATGCTTGGCATTGCGCATGGTGATCTTAGGCTTGTGTGCGGCTGCTCGGCCATGGAAACCCATTTCATGAAGCTCCCAACAAACAGTTCTTGTTCTGATGTTGCTTCCAGGGGCAGTTTGGAACTCGGTAGTGAGTGTTGCAACCGAGGACAGATGATTTTTCTATGGTACTGTCATGACGCCCTCCTTGCTAGAGATCAAAGGTGTCGGCTAGGCAAAGGTCTGAAGACCCTCTCCTGGGGCTGTTGGCCAGTTTTATGACCGGTTGTAAATCCCGTGCCATGCAGTATTGGGAGAGAGGATTTCTCTGGGGAACAAAGGAGTCCTCCCTCCAAAACTATATCCTCCAAAAATGTATAATAAAGTTTCATATTTATATTTTTAAAGAACATGGGAAATGGTCTGTGGGGACTAAAATAACAATCATGTCGAATTAGTTTTTATTTTGTGATGTCACTAAGGATGATAGAACAACATAACTGTATCTCTGAAAGTGTACATTTCTCAGTGATCAGGTTTGCATCTAATTGTTGTATAAAATGAATGATTAAGTATAAGAATACTTTTGAAAAGATAGAAATGTGATTTTAGTCTTTTAATGAGATAATGTTTTTTTCTTGTTGTTGTACACTAACTAAGCCACGACCCTAATGAGGTCAGAAGAGCGGGTCAGTGCTATGAAAAAGGAATCTCTAAGAATTTACACGCTAGACCAAGCAGACTGAGGTGTAAGCCTCATTAGGGGACCAGAGAGTGTGAGGACGGTGGTCCACACGTTGAAATGGTGAATTTCTACCAGACCAAAGAACATGAGACGTGGTCCACACGTTAAAATGGTTATAAACTCTGAAACTATCGATCACCACAAAAGAAGTGCTAAATCCTAGAACATCACCTTTATCAGTGTGCGGCTGAAAATGTGCATAGTCTAGGACGAGAATACAGACAACCGCGGAAGTATCTATTCTAAAAGATCAACTCTAAGAACTACAGTATCCAGGGTAACCCCCCCCCCCCCCTCCTTTCTGAATTCACCATCGTGTTATAACCAAACTGTCCTGTTTCGTTAGTACTCTAGAGACTGTATTTACTGTATAATGTTAGTATGTTTTATGTATTCTGTAATTGTTTAATTAGTTAGTAAATTAATAATTGAGCCAATTTGTGTATTGCTGATTCATCAATAAAGTTAGGGTCCGTGCAGACTGCAATGAATTATGCCGTTCAAAATGAGACTGGCTGAGGTAATAATCCATTAATAAGCGAGTGTTATCTGTGATATGAACATATCCCATGAGAGTTTAATTCGGGAGATAGTAACTCTTTAAACACATTTTCCCGTGGTGCCCCAGCTGATGAGTTAATTGTTACATGATTAATTTAATCACGTAATCGATCAAACATAGTTGATTTTATAAAAATAACCATCGTCACATTAATGATAGTCACGTCACAATTCTACGCATTTCAGCACTTGGCGGTCTCTTCTGAGAGCTTGGGGAGCCGACCACTTCCACTACACACTTCACACTTCACACTTGGCGGTCTCTTCTGAGAGCTTGGGGAGCCGACCACTTCCACTTCACACTTGGCGGTCTCTTCTGAGAGCTTGGGGAGCCGACCACTTCCACTACACACTTCACACTTCCACTTCACCACTTCACACTTCACACTTCACCACTTCACCACTTCCAGTTGACCAGGGCAGCTCTAGCAGAGAAGAAATTTGACGAACTGATTTGTTGACAAGATGGCATCTCATGACGGTGCCATGTTGAAAGTCACTGAGAGCTTCAGTAATGCCATTCTACTGCCAACATTTGTCTATGGAGATGGCATGGCTGTGTGCTCAATTTTATACACCTGTCAGCAACGAATCCACTAATTTGAAGGAGTGTCCACATACCTTTGTATATATATATATATATATATATATATATATATATATATATATATATATATATAGTGTAGCAATTTTTTGCTCATGAGATGTCACATGAATTTGAATAATGACTAATATGAAATTGAATAATGTGGAATCCTGGTTGCTATTTAAATATGACATTTGCAATGGTGTCAGAACATAACTGGAAAATCAATCTGTCATCAGTGGTTGCACCTCCAAAACCACATGAATTCCATTGAGTTACTTCCTTACTGCCTACAGTATGTAGGCTATTTACCTGGAGCTGCTTTGAATTAGAGCCTGTGTTATGAAAGGTCTTTATGTAAAGTGGTCTAGACACTGCGTGTGCAATGCATGGGTGTAGAAGTCCAAAGACCAATGGAACTAGGTTGTTTTTGTGTCAACCAATCACACCATCAACAACAAGCAGTTTTCACAAGTTTAAGTTATGAGAAACAATATAACTCCACCTCACTGTGACTAATTTCTCAATCAACACTGACAGATGCCCATATATACAGTCATTTGGTGTCACGGTGGAAAAGTGCAGAACATACCAACTACGTATTTCAAGCCAACTGTAACATGGCCTCACTGACGTGTAACCTGGCCTTCTCACCCATCCAGTTAAATTCACTGTATGTATTATTATAGCACCTAACCGGTCATGTAACAGGCAAACAAAGCCACAGGCAAAGCTACCTGAAAGCTTGAGGCCAAGCCTCTAAACAACAGCTATCACTGACAATAAAGATTCCTATAACAAAGGTTTCTATGACAGTAAGTACACAAACTACTTTTTGATCCATCAGGTAAACGTTTATAATAGCAAAAGCTGTTGAAAAGAGGGGAAATGTAATTGGTGACTGTCCTGGTTCCAGATCACTGTTTGTGCGACATTAAGAGTTGTCGATACAGCACAAACAGATCTGGGAACAGGCTAGACTGAAGAGGTCTCACTTTGGGGCTTCCCTCTTGATCCAGCCGTCATTCCAGCGACTGATTTAGGAACAGTTCGGGACTTCCCTTCCCTTCCCTTGCTGGAGCCCCAAGCCGTGACAAAAGGCACTTCAGGAACGCAAAAGATTAGGGTGGTAATCTGGTTATATGAATGGATTAGATGTCCAGAGGTGAATAGAGGAAACTCCAAAGGGGCCTGGTGTTGATTCACAAAGAAAACCCTGGAGAGAGGGGACCATTAGGGACCACTTCCTGACTATGATGTCAGCTACTGCTTATTGGGTGGGGGAACCAGCCAATTGTGACTGATTATTAAGCTTAAGGGCATTGCATAATGTTTCTCTGTTTGTTATTATGACATATGATCATTCACAGGCTGGCTTTAACGACTCCATACTTAAGATCTAGCTTGTTTGTGGATATTAACTAAATAAATAATTGCAAATGATGCATTTATTGTTCATCTTCAGTTTATCCATGGACAATATTATTTTCACAGGGTGGCAGGATGTATTCAAATCAACTCAAAATAAACTGAAACAAAATAAACTGAAATATTCTGAAAACCTAAATTGCCCAAACATGGCCAGGAGGAGAGCTTCCACCCCAAGGCCAGCTCCCTAATCCTAACAGCCAGAGTAACATAGAACACCATAGAGCAGTAATACCCTACAACTGTGATGGATCTCTATCTCCCATCTACTCCGTGGGTAATCCTATGATGGATCTCTATCTCCCATCTACTCCGTGGGTAATCCTATGATGGATCTCTATCTCCCATCTACTCCGTGGGTAATCCTATGATGACCAATCGGTGTCTGCAGGCGTGCGGCCAGGGCTAGGGAGAGGCGTCGTAGCGCCCCCTGGTGCTGGGGGAACTCCTGCTGGACGCGGTGCAGGATGGAGGCCACAGTGTGCAGACGCTCCTCCTGCCGCTGCAACGCAGGCTCCAAGGCTTCGCTGGTGGACAGGGCGCTGTAGCGGCCCTCACGCACCGCTTGGAGCTGCTTGGCCCGGCCCTGGAGTGAGATCAGACGGACCAGGTTCTAGAGGGAGGGAGGGAGAGGAGAGATGAAGGAGACGGAAGAATGTGGGGAGGGAGGAGAGAGAGAAAGAGAGAGACAGAGAGAGAGAGAGAGAACCAGACCGAGGAAGGAAAATAAGGATGGCTAAGGGATTAAAAAAGACAAGACAAGACATGAGAGGAAAAGAGGTATTCAAATAGCTATGCACAGTGACAACCACTTCTCAAATATGGACAACAATAATATGGGCAGGAATAATGTTGAGAGTGAATGGGTGAACGTGTCGACATCGCGCACCCTCTCCTTGGTGTCCTGCAGACAGTGGCAGTCTGAGGTGAGGACAGTGCTGGCGCTGTGGATCTCTCCCAGCTGCAGCTGTTTGTCCCTCAGACTGCTACTCAGACGGGCCTGGTTCTGCTGCTGCTCCCTGAGGACCGCATCACACTCCTTCACTTGCTGTTACGGTGGAGACACACACACACATATTCAGCATATACGTACAGTACATATACACGGGTACGCACACCCATTAACACACCAACCGACTCACCCATCGACCCACCCACTTTCATACACCCACACCACCACCCCCCCCCCCCCCCCACCTTCTGTGTGTCCAGTATTTTCCGACGCAGGCCCTGCAGGATGCCGTGGAAGTCGGTGTGTGTGGGCTGCTTGCGGTCGGTGCGTGCCTGGGCCTCACTGCGCATCACGATAGTCTCCCTGCGAGCCACCACTCCCTCCATCTCCCTCAGTAGGCGCTCCTGCTGCTTCATCAGCTGACCGTAGCGCACCTGTAGGAACACACACACACACACACACACACACACACACACACACACACACACACACACACACACACACACACACACACACACACACACACACACACACACACACACACCTGATTATTGCCTCCAGTACAGGGCATTGATGCATTACCCAGGAAATATGAATTGTATTTTTATTTAACCTTTATTTATCATCAGAGTGTGTGAGGTGGCCTACCTATCCATCTATTACACATTTACTGTGCTAAGGAATCAAATCAAACTTCATTTATATGGTACATTTCGTTCAAGGCAGCAACACAATGTTCCAGTGCACTATATGGGGACATAGTGTATCAGTCTGCAGTAGCAGTGTGCTATATGGGGACATAGTGTATCAGTCTGCAGTAGCAGTGTGCTATATGGGGACATAGTGTATCAGTCTGCAGTAGCAGTGTGCTATACGGGGACATAGTGTATCAGTCTGCAGTAGCAGTGTGCTATACGGGGACATAGTGTATCAGTCTGCAGTAGCAGTGTGCTATATGGGGACATAGTGTATCAGTCTGCAGTAGCAGTGTGCTATACGGGGACATAGTGTATCAGTCTGCAGTAGCAGTGTGCTATATGGGGACATAGTGTATCAGTCTGCAGTAGCAGTGTGCTATATGGGGACATAGTGTATCAGTCTGCAGTAGCAGTGTGCTATACGGGGACATAGTGTATCAGTCTGCAGTAGCAGTGTGCTATATGGGGACATAGTGTATCAGTCTGCAGTAGCAGTGCACTATATGGGGACATAGTGTATCAGTCTGCAGTAGCAGTGTGCTATACGGGGACATAGTGTATCAGTCTGCAGTAGCAGTGTGCTATATGGGGACATAGTGTATCAGTCTGCAGTAGCAGTGTGCTATATGGGGACATAGTGTATCAGTCTGCAGTAGCAGTGCACTATATGGGGACATAGTGTATCAGTCTGCAGTAGCAGTGTGCTATATGGGGACATAGTGTATCAGTCTGCAGTAGCAGTGCACTATATGGGGACATAGTGTATCAGTCTGCAGTAGCAGTGTGCTATACGGGGACATAGTGTATCAGTCTGCAGTAGCAGTGCACTATATGGGGACATAGTGTATCAGTCTGCAGTAGCAGTGCACTATACGGGGACATAGTGTATCAGTCTGCAGTAGTGAACAATTGTGTGATGTGAGATTTGCTCTTGGTTTCTCCAGTGTGTGATGTTACCTCCATGCGGTGGATCTCAGCCCTCATGGTGCGGATGTCTCCCTGGCCCACCTCAGAGTCCACAGCCGACTTGGTCTCTCTCACCAGCTGGGTCTTCTTCTCCCACAGCATGATCTGACGTCTAAAACACACACACACACACACACACACAAAACATGTGAAATAAACACACACAAACATGTGAAACACACACGCACGTACACTGGAATGAGGACAAGATCCAGACAGACAGACCGATAGACAGAGGCTCATGTTTCTAGACAGACTACTTGCTACTGTTTGACTCACTCTGACTCCACCAGACTGTTGAACAGCCTCTCCTTCTCCTCCTTGGTCCTCTCTAGCTTCATCTGCATCTCAATGGAGTCTCTCTCTGCCTCCTACACACACAACATCACAGAAATACACTGCTGTGCATGAAGTACCATGGTGTGGAGGCATTTCTATATCTCTAAATGTCTCATAATTAAGTCTGTATACAGTATGTCTAGCATACTGCCCTTCAATTTGGTCAAAAGTCTTTGATCTGTTGTAATGGCCAGGTATTATCTGATTAATGTGCTGTTTAGTTTCCTGACACAAAAACAAGCCTGTTGATCAGAATATCATACTGTTGATCAGAGTATCATACATTTTTATTTTTATTTTTTATTTAACCAGGTAGGCCAGTTGAGAACAAGTTCTCATTTATAACTGCGACCTGGCCAAGACAAAGCAAAGCAGTGCGACAAAAACAACAACACAGAGTTACACATGAGAATAAACAAACGTACAGTCAATAACACAAACTGCTCTCTGTCCAGACAGAAAAATACTTTAAAGTCAGATTTTGTAGGCTAACCTTGAGTCTGTGCAGGAAGTGGGTCTCCATGAGAACATTGCCCTGCTCCAGGGCCTGGTGGAGATGCCTGTTCTCGCTCAGCAGCGAGTTGAGCTTCAACATGTCCGCCATCAACTCCTTCATGTGCCTCTCCAGCTCGGCCTGCTCACGCTGCTCCTGCTGCATCTCACCTGGACGGGAGGCAGAGGGTCACAAAGACTGCACACTTTCCACCCCTGAACCATATGTCTGCCTGAACCTAACAAAAAGCCAACGGTCAGTTTAACTCAGATCCAGCGCCCTCCCTCTAGAGATGAGTAGATTTAACGGAGTGCCTGTAGACGAGAGAATTTGCCTACTGTGTGATCTTGGGGAAATCGAAAAAACGAAATCCATTTGCTGTTTCATTGCGCTCTGTATGACGGCCGGCTATTTTTTTGATTCGAAAATGGACATGAATATTTTTTGACATGAATATTGTAAGAACATCATTTGTAAAACGATGTTTTATTCTGTAGTGTCTCGTAAGCCCATGTGGGCTGGGCACCGGTAAGTGTATGACACTTAAATAAATAATATCTATCTCCATATCCATTGTGCGTGTGTTGTACTCTTGGTGCGGATGGAGAGTTGGGTCCATAGTGTTGCAGGGCGGTGCTCCGGGCCTGTTTATCCTGGGTCAGTGTGTGTGCGCGCCCGTGTGTGTTTACATACTCTCGGTGCGGACTTTCCTCTGCTGTAGGATGGTGAACTGGGTCTGCAGTGTGAGCAGGGCGGTGCTCCGAGCCTGTTTCTCCTGGGTCAGTCTCACTAGTTCCCCCTGCTGAGTCATCCAGAGCTGCTGCTGCTCCTGGAGCTCCCCTCCCACCCCCTCCAGCTGCTTGGTCAGAGTACTGGCCTGGATCTCCAACGGGCCCAGGTCCTCGTGCTGTTAACGTAAGTAGGGATGTGATCAAGACAACATAGGGATCCCGAGTGGCACTGCATCTCTGTGCTACAGACACCCTGGTTCGAATCCAGGCTGTATCACAACCGGCCGTGATTGGGAGTCCCATAGGGCGGCGCACAGTTGGCCCAGCGTCGTCCGAGTTTGGCCGGTGTAGGCCGTCATTATAAATAAGAATTTGTTCTTAACTGACTTGCCTAGTTAAATAAAGGTTTTATTTAAATCAGGAAAATATGCATTTTTCTAAGTTGAAACGTTTCAAATCCATACTAGCCCCAGTCTTATTCTAGAGGATGGTGTTACCATAGAAACATAATATCATTCTAGTTCTGTAGGTGCTAGCTATTTTAGTTTCAGTACCTACAGTCCTTTATTCTTAGACAAAGGGGAATAAAATATTCAGTTGGTTAATGGTCAGTGCTTGGTTGTAAGTTAACTCTCACCCCAGTGCTGGCGATGAGCTGCTCGATCTTCTTGTTGTAAACGTTGATGGTGGCCTGCTTGCGCTCGATGACGGTGACGTGCTTGGTGATCCTGGCCTCGCTGGCGCTGAGCAGTTCGTTGCGGCGGCTCATCTCCGTCTCCAGCGAGGCGAGGGTGCGGGCCAGACCCTCCAGACGCAGGGTGACGTCACTGCTCTCCAGCGTCACCGCCGCCACTTCGTTCTCTAGGCGGGACAGCAGGGTCTCCTGGCAGGGTGAAGAGAGAAAGAGAGACGGTACGCACACCAAGAGTGGTTTGAACACAGAGATACATTGCACTAACAAAGTTTAATATGTAGCATTGTGGTTGGTGTGGTTATGACAAACAAGTTCATGTTTTACCAATGTTCATCTTTAATAAAATTAAACTATTTCTGTAATTCTACAAAAAAACACACTTTCACAATATTATTGACAATGCACTGCAAAATAGTTTTTGTAATGTTACGAATTACTTGAAAACTCCCGGAATAAACGTATTATGTGAGCCCCAAGTACGGCGACCAACGCTCACTTTTTCCCTCTTGTGGGCGGCCATCTTGTGGGCGAGGCGTCGGGAGTACTTGGTGGCCTTGTCGTGGGTGAGATGCTCCTGCATCTTGGACATGACGCGGTCCTCCAGCTCGATGCGCCGCACCCACTCCTTCTCCGTCTGCTTCCTGAGGGAGGACACCTCCATCTGGCGCACCCCACAGTCCTGGAGAGGGGGAGGAGAGAGGGGAGGGGGGAGATGGGAGGGAGGGAGGGGGACTGGGATTAGAAGTGTTTCGTCGTACTATCACCAACTTACATGAGTCACGACGACAACAACACAACATTCCAGTCACTTCATATTGAGCGGATATTGCATTCAGAGGAGCCTGCTTTGGTAAAGAACAAAACATACACAAAGAACAAACAAAACTGTGGACTTGAGAATAA